>JAJIZL010064307.1:0-10195 GCA_023969395.1 Amblyomma maculatum | reverse complement strand
CCTTTTGCCAAACACATGTTGGAAGGTTGCTCAGAAATGTATTGCTAGTAAGCATAAAATAGTTTTAATTTGTGTGCCATTTTTTCCGGACGTAAGTTCTTGCACTCCCCTTGTACACCAATATCAAGTGAACAGCTAGCCTGGTGACCAGGCTAACCTCTCCAGTGCTTGCTAATTCAAATCTTTGCATTTGTCGAGCAAAACAAGCCGATGTCGCGATCATACCACGCATTATTTCAGATTTTATAGCGCATTCCCTTTATTACCTGAAGCGTACTGGGCTCGTTGCGCCGAAAAGTCATCACCGTTTCAAGAATTGAGAGGAAGAATTAAAGACCAGCCAAAGTCTTGACGGCGCAACCATTCGGGGGGCGCCACCTTGCGATGCGGCTGCCAACAGAGCTGAAGACATGATAGGTAGTGGCCGAGGAAGATGGCGCATCCACGTTCGAGTGCATCATCGTCAAACTGTTCGCCTACTTTAAGGTCGAGCCGAAAGTGAAGCCGAATCAATAATAGGTGCCTCGTGTGGGTGTGTATATGATATATGTGTTGTTGCGCGATCAATTGGTGGTGGTTGATAGCCAGATTGTTTGACATTGATTACTGACTAGTGATTGATGATTAGGGGATGAACCACAATGACCTATAATCTCGTATTTGTCGCTGCATTTGGGCACGTGCGATGGCCTGCGGCTGGTGCTAGGGTGGCAACATCTTCTCACCTTGAACAAGATGCGTGTAATAGCTGGGGGGCTTCCTTTGAGAATGTGTATTGTCGTGATGGCGTTGCTGGACCGCAAGGAAGAATACGTAAGAACGGATGCCGAGAAGGCGGAGAAGAACGGCCTGTATCAGGCAGCTAGACGGTTGAAGCGAAGACGGTATGCTAAGGTACGAACGTTTGAAATGGAAACGAAGCGCCGTAAGTGTACGAAGGAAACACAGCTGGAGCGTCAGCAAACTGGCGCTGATCGCAAACGCCGGAATTAAGCGGACTTGATGCATAAAGCAGAATGTGCCTAGGTGAACCTTCAATCTCGTTTCATAATAGGGAAAGAAGCGGGTGTGACTGAAGTAGAATCAGAGTAGCAACAAATAAGGCAACGAGCGTGCACGACATTGCCTCTACTCATAAGACGAAGCTTAAGCGTCGTCCTAATTTTCATGGTAATCTTAAATCGAAGGCAAAACCAGGTGAGACGTCTATATCATGGTGAGCAGGTTGGGTTTGGCCTACCGTCAATTGCACGTAACTTCGAGATTGACATACTACGCGAGTCACATCATCAAAAGCGGAACGCAGTTGAGTCAATCCTAGCCATGACTCCTCTTATTGAGCAAAAAACGCCGCGAAACTGGCAGACATCGAAACTCAGCCGTGTTTACCCAGCACCGGGGGAATGGAACGTTTCTCAAGCATAAATGATACAGACGTATAATTTCTCAAAAGCTTTTTCTTTTCGTGGGTGACAAGAAAAAAGGCCGTATTACCAACCTTCCATTGATAGGAATCTTTCCAGGGGAGAAAACCCAAACCTCAAATTAGTCAAGAAAGTAGTCGCTGGGAAGCATCGCCTTCGGGAGTCACATTTCTTATTAACAATCGTTTATGCGAGAATAGTTTTCTGTTTGTTGCATTCAATTTTGCTGTCATCCACGTAATTTTTGCGCATTTCTACTCACGCAATGAACCCCCGTTTCCGTTCTCAATCGTCGTGCGAGTAAAAGGATGTGTGTAGAGCTCTATCAAGTTGCGCAACGACGCTAACGACAAGGAGCGTCCCTCTCCCAGGCAAGTCGCTAGCTGCCGGCATCGACATGGACATTGTTCTTGACGTCGAGAATGCGCTGGCCATCGTTGTGCATGGGCCTTCGGCTGGACGCTGGCAGATGCGAGTGTCCAGTGTCGACGGCCGCCACAGGGTCCGCGCCACGGGCATCAGCGAGGCGGGCTTCCGGCACGGCTTCTCTCGGCAGCCCGTCGATGTAATGCGGCACACGCATAGGCGCCTCTCAGCGGTGAGCAAAAGGAACTGCCACATTTAGCTTCATTCGCACAGACGGAGAAAGGAACACATATCGCACTGAAAGTGTAGTAAAACTCGTAAAGGGAACACGGGTGTACTTATCCATGATGGAACGGTGGCAGCCATGAATAAATAGCAAGGCAGAATATTCATTTCAATACTGCAGTGAGTGGGTAAAATGTGGCGGACGTCACGTACCTCTCTGTCAGTCCCGGCGCTCTTAGCAGCCCGCACAAAGTGCGCTGTATGTACTGTGAGAGGAACGTCTGTTACGCCTCTCGTTGGTATAACTGGAAAATGAACAAATATAGCCGTAAAAAGAAATGAAGGAAACTTTACCCGGACGAGTAGCTGCAAGTATGGTTTCTTACCACTTTCGAAGCATATCGGTCGCAATATCGCATTCCCTGTAGCGAAGGGGCCGCTCTCTCGCCTGTACAAAAAGGTCCGCACATCTTGTTTCCCTTTGACTAGAAAGATATAGCTTTCACCAGAAGGAAACGCCATCGGCGGACGTGTCTGTAAATATGCTGCAGGAAGTCAGCCTTCAAAAAGGTCACGAAACGGCCTGCGAAAGTGTATGTCGTCTCATCAGCCTCATCTCATTGTTATAGGTGTAATACCAAGTCATGTATAACCTAATACTCATTCATATGGCGTTATAAAAAGTCGTGTAACCGTGGCTATGTGATGTCATGATATCATGAAAAAAAACAATAAAGGTGGAAAATAGTTAATCTAGCGTCATATCAGTTATATGTGACTTCATTCTAATCATGATGCCCTACAAACTGGAATCACACTATAGACTCACATGACAAAGAAGTGTCACATTATTGGGAATTAGCAGCTGCAACAAATGCTAATACTTTGTATTCCTTTCGCTTTCCTTAGATACTTATAGCCGTGTCCATTTCTATGCCAGAGAAATGGTGAGCTGCATAAGCATAGCGGTCTCCTGAAAGGTTAATTCCCGGTTTCCGAATTCTCGACAAACGATCATTAGGAACACTGAAGTAAATTGCTGCGCAACGGCTGTCAGATGCTCTGAAGCTAAATGTTTATGCGGAATTTTTAGCAACACTTTTTTTTTTTAGATTTTAGTGCAGGCAAGTTCTTCCTGTGAATAGCACCTAATGCCGCATTTTAAATGTCTTTCTTAGGTCCTGTTAGGCCAAGCTACGCTCGCAAATTTCTTTAAGCGATATTTTTGAGCTCTACAACATTTTTTTTTATTCTGCTCTACACCAGCATGTCTCAATAGCGGCCGGTAAGGTACAGTTAACTGAGTACCTATGTTTTGTTGTCCGATATGTGGGAATATAGAGAGGGAGGCTCTTGGTGATTCTTTAGGAAATATTTCTCAATCTCAACCTACAAAAGCTCGAAAAAGTTCCAGTTGAAATATTGTAATTCAGGCAAAGCGCACTTCTTTACCAGAAGTTTCGAGGGCTTGAAATATTTCGCTTTTTACCTTTCAAATGCGCGGATATAAACAAGAGGCTCAAAATGGGTTGCTTTTCACTTTGGTTTCAATTGTTTCTCAAATTCCTGGTCCCATACTGAGGATTCATGGCCTCGAGGGTGCCGGAACCTTGGAAAAATGCAAACGTCATCATAATCCATAAGAAAGGAGACGACAGGGTCTAGAAATGTTACATATCAATCAGCCTACTGTCCATTACCTAAAGAGCATATATCTGCCTCTTTCAAAAGAAATGAGTAGAATGGCTTCATCTTATTGGTACTGACCTATGGTGCAGAATCGTGGAAGCTAACGAGAAGGGTCCGACTTAAATTGAACATAGTGAAAGTAGCTATGCAAAAGAAAAATGACCGGTGTGATGCTAAGAGACACGCAAAGCTGGTCAGAAAGCAAACGCTAGTTAATACCATTCTATTCGCAGTTAATAAGGAGTAATGGGCGTAGGCAGGACAGTTAATTCGAAGTCAGGATAACCGATGGTCATTAAGAGCGACTAGCTGGATTCTAAGAGAAAACAAACGTGACAGGGGCGTCAGATTCTTAAGATGATCGAATGGGACTACAGAAGTCTGTGAGCATTAAGGGGGCGTAGTTGGCATAGGAACGGGTTTAGCGAAGTGGCATTGGAAGAGGTTTTGCCGTGAAGCTGACGTTGTCAGTCTTGTGCTGATGGCTATTTCTAAATGTGTCTGTCAAATACCAGCTCACTCTCTCAAGCTGTATGGCCAAAAAAAAAAACGTTTTTCCTTGACAGAAATGCGCGTCAGTATATGTTTTGTCTGCTTTTTTCAAGGAACACTGCAGAAAATCTTCGCCCAATATTATTTCTTGTAAATAATGATATCTCCAATTACACATTCAGGGTATGTTGATGTTTGATTCGCTGGCAAAGGGGTAATGTGTGCTCACAGATTTTAAATTAAAATTTTTTATGTCGATTCAAACTCGTGGCATTTTTACCGAAAACTATTCACCTGATCGATATTTTGCAAGTAATAGAGTTACTGCTCTGCCTCATAGGCAGTTTCTAAACAAATGCACTGAAGAATAATTTGATTTTGTTTTATAGTTTATATGTAGAAGATCCGATCACAGTATAACTAGCGTCCATAGGCAGCAGTTTATCGGTAATTATGTCCTCAGCGGTCCTTTGTTCTTTACGTTGCCCACCAGGCAGTCCGACATATGGCCTGGTGAACGGAGGCAGCAGCACAGTGCTCAAGGAGCTCCACCTGGTCAGCGTCAGTGGTGAGCAGCTAGGCAAGCTGGCCCTCACTCCAGTGAGTCGGAAGGCGACGCTGTACAATGCAAGCACTTCGTTCGTTCCTCCCAACGACTTGTTCTTTCTCAAGGCACGTTCATTTGGGACCTCTTTTTCTTCTTTCCTTGAACTCACAGTATGCTGCTGTGTAGTCCTTGCCGTTCAGGGCTTACTAATAACGTGAATGGCAATGGCCTATTTTCATTGGTCAGCATCGAAAATGAACCCCCACTACAACACAGGCAGTGAACAGCACAGCTGGTCAAGGTTGGCGTCAAGGTTTGTGAATGAAATAGAATTGTTTATATATTCATTATTACAGCGCAAAGACGGCACAGAACAAGAGGAGGACACAACAGCGCTGACTGTCAACTAAATTTTATTCGAGACCAGTAGGGTTTTCATACCGCCTGGCGATCAGAAACGAAAAAAAAAACAAAAAAAAAGCAGGCAAACATGCAAGAATAGCAACATGAATGTGCAAGGGTACAGGAACGGAGGTTAGCCGACACGTATCAGATTTCACATTCTAGATATTTGACCTGTTTATTTGAAAAGATATTTGAAAAGAGGTCAAATATCTAGAATGTGAAATCTGATACCTGTCGGCCAACCTCCGTTCTTGTAACCTTGCACATTCCTGTTGCTATTCTTGCATGTTTTCCTGTTTGTTTTTTTAGTTTCTGATCGCCAGGCGGTATAAAAACCCTGCTGGTCTGGAATAAAATTTAGTTGACAGTCAGCTCTGTTGTGTTCTCCTCTTGTTCGGTGCCGTCTTTGCGCTGCAGTAATGAATGTATGTAACCAACTCGCCCAAAATGTTGTAAAATTGTTTATATAGTTTATTTATTTATTACTCTCCGTGGCCACATACAGCAGTTCTGGTTGAACAGTGATGAACTGTGATATGTAAAACATTCATGAATTGGGTCTAAGAAAGCCTTCGTTTGACGCTCGCACGCATGTCAAAATAGAATGCATATGTGGGGACATGCGTACACGAAATTGTGTCAGCGGCTGAGGAAGTGAAAAAATAAATAATTGCACTAAGACAAGGTGACAAGAGAGAGGCGCGCTTACTTATAGCATAAAACGTTGTTTGTTTCACCAAAACGCCGCCATCAGTTTGTTTAAGCCTGGCAGACTCGTTCAACATGTGCTGGGTGCGCATCAGTTGGTACCTACATTTTCAACCTGCCATGTAGAATGGCCGATTCCTTGGGGCGTTTGGTGTAAGTAAATTCAAATCGAACACAGCTGTCACCGTAGGAAAATAAAATACGCAGTGCAAAAATTTCTGCAAGAAAACAGCGTCACGTAAACAAACTTTAGGGACAACCAGAGCGGTTGTCAAAATAGTATTGTTTGCCTGTGCGCCGCAGGTATAAAATTCGAATAAAGCAGTTTTTTACACGCTCATTCGCTGCGCATGGTGTAATTGTCAGAGTTCCAGAATACACTGCAGAAATAGAATCTTGTCAACACAAATGATTTGTACAGGAACAATAAGCAGTCTTTCGACCTGAAGTTCCTTGTAGCACGTGTTATGATGCTTAAAGTGCGGAAGCTCCAGCTTGGAACGTTGCTAGCTTAAGCGTTAAATATCAGCTGGGAATCATCATGTGCATCTAGATAAACCAGGAATAACGCTGTTAACAGTTCAGGGTAAACACTGGAATCATTTTGATTATTCTTCGCACGATATATGCCTACCCTGGCGTAGGCTGTGAGTTACGACAAACTGTTTGAATCAGTTGCTGAAAAAAAAAGCATGCAAAACATGAAAAAATTCCAAGGTGGACGCAAGGTCAGTTAAGAGAGTAAACGATGCCATCTACCTAAGTCGGCCTTTGATCTCAACAGTATGTGGCAAAGCACTAAGGCTGGCGATGAAAACTAAGCGCGGACGTGTTTCTTCAGCTTTATTTTGTGTAGTCAATGGTGAAACAGTCGAAAAAATAATCACTAGAGTGCAGGGTCACATCGTCCTGGCGGACAACCTCCACCTGACCTGTGTGCCTTACCCTATAAGAGAAGTATGCATTCAAGAAATAACCTTTTTCGTACTTTACTTTACAGAAATGGCAACCATGTTTAGAGATACGAGGCGAAACATTTAACTTGATGCTTTGGTTAAAGGGTATTAAAGTGACGACATGCCGTGTAAGAAACAATTCGGGTGCTGAAAAAAATTCTATTTCAGAGACGTTATAGCCTTTATGTTTGATTATTCTATTTGAAAACCGTAAATATATTTTGTTCGAGTGATCCCACGTTGCGCTATATCGGTCATAGAGGGCTACCTCGCTCAAGAAATCTTCTTTCCTTACACGTAATGGTTACTGGTTCTATACGCTACGTAATTTCCAGCCTGAGCATTTATTGGAAACCTGTGGATCGCTGCAGCACAACACTAAATGCACTGCCGTTTGCTCACATGCAGTGTAGTTTTCATAAAGTTTGCAGTTGGCCCGCTTTCGAGTCTTTCTGTGCGTTATTCGCTCGTCAGGAACAATGGACAAGCAAAGAAGCGATTTAAATTCTAAACTTGCCTGTATGCAGTAAACTTCCACTTGATCGGCAAGAGCTATCAGATTCCTAGTTGCGTCTCTGGTTTGAAGGTGAGCAGTTATATCGGGACTGGTGAAATGCAGTTGCAATTTTTGACAAATTAAAGTACAAATTCTCAATAGTTCAAATAACTGCAGCTGCATTTTAGCAGGAGGTGGTGTAAGGCAATGTGTGCGTGCATTCAGTTTGAAGCTACAAGTATCTCCGGGTTTTCAAGGCTGCGGAAAGAAATGCCCTTTTCGGGAACCTTTGTAGTTGTTTCGTCCTAGAAGATCCAAGGCAATTGCTACAGTACACAGCCTTCTCTAATTCCCGTGTCTGGACAGTGTGGTTCAAGTTGAGCAACATAGTCTCCTACTGCTTGAGTGACGCTGTAAACTGCGAATTGTCTTAGCACTGCCACACCTTGCGATATAGCTTAGCGTTCTCTACACATGCATAACAAGTCGCTGTGTGAAGTGTCTGGCAACGCTAATCACAATTATCGGGTGAGCAAAAGTACTAGCTTGAAGCTGTATCTATGCGACTTGTGTGGTCTTGGAGATATTCTTGTGCGCTACGGTATATTCAGCCCTTTATGGTCTCTAGCGTTGTAATAGTTCTCAGTACGTGAAGGACAGTACTAGAACTGCAGAATTTTGACCATAATTCGGCTTTTACTTAGCAGCCTTTGTCTAACTTCATATCTGCTGCCGTTGCCGTCATGAACCAAAAATAAAAACTGTATACTTATATGAGCTTTCAAATTTGAAACCAGTGCACTACATTCATACTTGAATAGGCCTATAGGTCTCTTACACGTTGGTCCGTTAACAAAGGCTAAGTTCGGTCGAAAAAAATGCTTCCTCGTTCCTTCTAGTAGTGAGCTTCCTTTTCAGCGTTGGACTTCACGAGTGAAGCGGCGCACTTCTGTTGGACTGTGTAGCAGCACCAGTGGGCCCCCAGCTACGTCTCTCCCCGGCGGAGGTGCACTTCCGCACCGGTGATCTCATTCGCGTGACGTGCGAGGATAAAGGTGGAAGTTCTTCGGTGACATGGAGCGTTCCACCAGCCTTGCGGCACCGCGTAGACGTGAGCGGCTCTACACTGACCCTTCATGACGCCAGGGAAGAAGACGAGCTCCAGCAAATGACGTGCACAGCGTCCAATCGGGCTGGCAGCGACACGGGAACGCCGTCACTCCATTACATCGGTAAGGGGCCCGCGTAGCCCGAGATATTATCGATTATTTTCCCAGACCTCTCTTTATGATCTATTTGTCAATAAACTGTGCCGCGCTTAGAGACTGAGCCAGTCACTTCACTTGCAAGTGCATAATTCATGAAGTTACTGGTGGCGCCTACGTATAACCAACGGGACACTAGACTGATTGAAAAAATATGAAAATTTTAAGCAACTTTTAACTTGCGCATTTGAGCGGTCCTCGCACAGAGCCGAAACGTTCCGCATAATGCATGGCACAGTAATTTTAATGCTGCCCTCTGAACAGTGGCTAGTAGCACACAAGATGGATTCTTAATTCGAGGCCTCGGAATGTTCAAAAGAATTCCACTGCATATTCTCTCATCCTTACAAGCAAAGGTTTAGGTTGATAAAGGAAACCAAAGGCATCCAGCCTATAGCCAAAAACTGTGGCTTCTTACATGATCTGCAGGAATTTATGTCAGAAGAAATGCCTGCGGCTTTGTCGAAACGTCGTAGGGGTGCGCGAATATTCCATGATTTTGAAAAATGAATCGGCTATACTTAGATTCATAAAACAAATGAAACAGCATGTTCAAAATAATTAGAAAGGAATCATGCGGAAGTTTTGATACTGTCACAGAATTGTAATTTTATGCCCAGCCTTATTTTATTTTTCGTGGCTGTTCCAAAAAGAGGGATTGTACATCAATGTGCTATGCTTCTGCGGTTGGCGTGCGCCTGATGGTTTAAAGCCATGGCGTGGTTTGTACGCGTGTGCGGGTTCGGGTGGCATTGCACGCCGGCCCTTGGCTCCATCTAGGAGGCAATGGCTATGATCTATGTACCTCTAGCCAGTGACATGTACTTAGATGTGGTGATGGTGTATTTTGTGTACAGTCTTCCATCATGAAGAGCTAGCTACTTTTACTGCGCATTTTTTTAAATTAAAAATGAAAAAGTTTATATCCCGAATTCGTACAGCGGACCTTTAATGGTGGTCAGCGCTGGATCTCTCAAAAGCTAAAATTAAATATTCAGGAATATTAGCACCGTACTGCACAGTTGTCGCCAAAGCTTCGATGTATTACGATTTTTCGGCGAACATTTGTAAAAGTAGGAAATTTTCGCAATGGAATTCGATTTGTATTGGGTCGTGTTCTCCCACAATTAGTTTCACACTTTATACTGTTTGTAACTAGACTATTCGTAATCGATTGAATGTCATAGCTGCACTAATATTATTCACCTGTGCCAGAAAAAGTGCCATTCCCACACACCTACAAGCCTATTAGCAAGAAACTCACCACCACCTTAGTAAAATGGCCTGCCTCACGTTTGCATTATACTGCCTTGGGAAGTCTGTAGGCGGTGTGATAAGGGTGTGCAGTTTATTAAATGGGTATTTTACGCAACTTTGAGGCTCAGATGATTTCCTAGCCATCCAGTAATACTCGTTTTGTTACCGGTCTGAGCAGAATTCGCGCAAAGGCGCATTCGAGAAGGGACACATTTTACTCCCTTTTAGTGCTGCAGCACTGCAACCGCATTTTCCCAAAAACGTGATGTCTGAAGCCAATTTGGCCTTTGACCTTTCCAAAGCGGACGGTTGAGAGGATAAAGCCGCGTTCAGACTACGTGCGCATCCGTCGTAAGTATCGTATT
>JAJIZL010064294.1:0-56116 GCA_023969395.1 Amblyomma maculatum | reverse complement strand
CCAATTTTCAGTTATTTATTCATCGAACTGAAAATAAAACCGAAGATTAGAGCATGACACACATGCACATACATGCTTGCGCATACACAACACACGCACGAACATACATACACGCTCGCGCACACGCGAATTTTCTATAGCTGACCATAGAAAATGCTAAAGACTGCAAATACTTAAATTAGGACACCAGAATTAGTCCATAGGTTATAGACTTCTATAGCAGGCCATAGGGCCAAATATCTATAGCCGACGATACACAGGATATTCTATAGCTGGCCATAAACGCTTGTATGCGACCATAGAAAATGCTAAAGACTGCAGTACATAGGAAGCCATAAGTCTATAGAATAGGTTAAAGACTTCTATAGAATAGATTATAGAAAAACCTAAAGACTACCATAGAAACGGCTATAGCTTTTTGCGCCAAATATCTGTAGCCGACCATACAAAGAATTTTCTATAGCTGACCATAAAAGTTTATACCGGACCATAAAAAATGCTAAAGACTGCAGTAAATAGGGAGCCATAAGTCCATAGAACAGGTTAAAGACTTCTACAGAACAGACTATAGAAAAACCTAAAGACAGCCATAGAAGCGGCTATAGATATTTGGGCCAAATTTCTATAGCCGACCATACAAAGGATTTTCTATAGCTGACCATAGAAAATTTTGGTATGGGTTAACTTGCCGCTACAATGCTATGCTTTCATCCTCACGAATAAGATTTCGCAAAAATTCATGTTAGAAAAGTTTATTCACATTTTGACGAAGAATCAACTGACTCCGTCAGATGCGCCTGTAAGCTTGTAAGGTTTAGGGTATCTGAATGGAACTCCTGGTTTGTCTTTGCGCTTAAAGACACTTTGCAAGAAAATAAAGTTATTTTAGCATCTCGTCCATCCGTTATAAATTAACAACTTTTTCTCAAAGTTAAAACAGGCATCCGAATTTTTTTTGCTTTTAATGTTCATTTTAAACATTGTAAATAAAAGAAAAATATCACCCAGTGCGATCTTTCTCTCAATGCCGACTTAGTCGCGCTACACGCTAAGTGGTTGACGAGGACTTCTTTATCCCAATCTTTAGTAGTACCCAAGTTTTCATTTCCAGGTATAGTACCTTACGTGTTCCGTAGATGGTGCCAGGTACCCTTGTGTCGCAATTTGTTTCATGTGACTCTGTTCACCAAGCACCGCTTCATGACCAAGCCCGAGTGCACTATGCTTTAGTCGTAGGCGATCCCGCCTTTTGAGAACTTGCAGCACCCTATCGCGCTGTCCAGTAAACATCCCCACCTTCATCAAACTCCAGCTGCAAAACATTCCCTCTCTGTGCACTGAACATCGCAGTTTTCAAATGCCATCGGACCCGCTCCCTCATTAACCTAGGAAAATATGAAATACACTTATGCGATATTGCTAAACACAGAGACCGCCGGTGTGCCATACAGGTTGCGACGACCAACGAACCAAAAGGCGGATTAGCTCGTTACCGAGATCCTTACCAAGTGCGGAAACGACCCGATGTTGAAGCGGCAGCAGCGGTTGCGGCTTCTGCCGGAGGCGAACGCTCATGAAATTTAGTTGGAGGATTTTCAGCGAAAGCTTTGTAGGGCTAGCTGCGGTGTGTTTCGCGCAAGTTGAAATTTGATCTTCAGCCGACCTTCAGCCGCATGCATCGTGGTGCTCATCCTGCTCGCCGCCCGCTGCTTCTTCGCACGTGTAGTGCACGGAGTGGGCGGTGCTCCATTCTTCTTCTGTTTCTTCTTTTTTTTTTATTCGAAGGAGGGCATGACGCCGTCGATTCCCTCATCGAGGCGACCGATTACGCTCCTTAACACCGACTATAAATTTGTAGCCACATTGCTAGTCCGTAGGGTGCGAATCTACCTTCAAGATTTGGTTAGCCCATACCAGTCCTGTTCGCTACCTGGACGATCGGTGTTCGCTTCGCTGACATTGACGAGAGACGTCTTCGAGTACGCCTGTGCCAAACGGATCACTGGAGCTTTCGTTTCCTTGAACCAGGGAAAAGCCTTCGACTGCGTAGAACATGGTTACTTGTTCGCCGTGCTGCACTCATTTGGTTCTTCTGACGAATTCGTTCAGCTCCTACGCGGCCTTTACACAGATCTTAGCGGTGAGTTAGTACTGAATGGCCAAGCTGCCGGCAGCTTTCCGATTACGCGGGGAGTGCGTCAGGTGTGCCCGCTGTCGCCGCTAATATTCATACTTTTGCTGGACCCGCTGCAGCGTAGGGTAGGTGCAGAAGGCTTCTGGTCCCCATCAATTTGAGGTTCCCGACTTAACTCACCGGTCACATCGACGACCTCTGATACATCCATGATATGTTCTGACGCCACCTCATCTTCTCGTAACCATTGGCTTTGACGCAGCCTATCAGCATAACTTTAGACACAGTTCTCCACAGTATGGCCAAAGCGATGGCACTGGGTGCATCGAGGCGTCCGACACTGATGCCGTACATGTCTTACCCGGCTGAAACGAAGGCACAGTGGAGATCTCCCTGGGATAACAACTAATTCCTCTACCTCATAAACATTACGAGTGTTAGGAATTGTACTTGCTGACACTCCATCCTTGAGCGTGAGAGAGATTTCATTGTTCGCCGATTCTGTATGCTCCATCCCTGGGCACCACCACTTTTCACGCACCACATATTGAATCGTTCCATAAGGCTCTGAAGCTTACAAAATCTTCCGGTGCTCCATATAGCGGGGAAGCCAAAGGAGCTTATCCTTGACATTCTTTGTATGCGGGTCGAACACCATGTACCTAAGTCCTTTCACACGGAATTCTGCTTTGTTATTTAGCTTCTGCTTTGAAGAACAACTCTCGCAGGT
This sequence comes from Amblyomma maculatum, assembly GCA_023969395.1. Classification (NCBI taxonomy): domain Eukaryota; kingdom Metazoa; phylum Arthropoda; class Arachnida; order Ixodida; family Ixodidae; genus Amblyomma; species Amblyomma maculatum. The sequence goes on along the minus strand of JAJIZL010064294.1, from coordinate 53,252 downwards.
AACCATCCACACGTGGCGCATTTGGTATTCACCAATGCACAAAATTTCCCGGAGGTCCAAAATCTGTGCGAGCGCGTCTCGAAAGTCAAGTGCTCTGTACGGGCGACCCCTAAGGTTGGCATGCAGGGAAACACTATTAAGGAGAACATTTCCGGTGGGCAGGCGTGGAAGGACAAATTTGTACATGTCTGTAGTATTCTGAGAAGTCGAAAGACCTCGGCCAACGGCCGATGCGCTGTTTCTAGCAAGGAACATTTTCACGCACAGCCGCCCAGAACGACTTCTGCTTGAAGCAACGAGTACGGCAGGCTTTGAAATGCCTCAGCTACGCCGAGAACTGAAAATCGTTGAAGCATTTTGCATTTTATGTCATGAGCGCATTTATAAGGTTGTGACTTCATGTTTTGCAGTCTACAGGTCATTGCTGTCGCTCTAACAATTACAGCTTCTTGATCATTGGTGCTTGCTGCCTGCTCTAACGCCTTGCCACTAATGTTCTGGATGCGTATGCGCACTATTTTGTTCACTGGAATTATTTTAACATGTGGAGTTTGACATCTCTGGAAAAATTACCAACGCCGGCTCTTCGGTGGTGCTCTGCTACCATGCGCGTAATATTCGCTGAACACGGAGCTTTAGCACAAACCTTCAAGAAAAAAGTGCGACCAAGCTTCAATACCGGCAAGCGAGCAGCGACGACACTATTTTGCGTGTAACTAAACCTTATTTGTATGTAAACATTTCGGGAAGCGTTGCGATGACCGAGTACTCGGCTGCTTTATACGCAGAGCAAGAAGGAGCGCAAACGCTTGAGAAGCACGCAAAATATTATGCATTACAAGCGCTGTACGTTGTTTTTTTTTCTCTTATGGGCCAATCGCTCGGTATACTACTCTCTCCCTTGTTTTATTTTTTCTTTCTGCTGTTTATACTTGGCCGCGATGCAGGCTACGCTCTCTAATGCGTAGGCCCTGTTTGGAGCCTGCGATTGAGCCTGCATTGAACATTTTGGCATTAATCATTGTGTTAGAGTGCCCTCAAGATCAGCTGTGATGTTTGATATACATTGCAGCCCACATTATTCAATTCCAGTTTTAGTTGCACGAAATAGTGTGGCATGAGATATCAGAGGCGCGGTGATTGTGGTCTCTCTGGAAACGCTAGAAACGACCTATCGAAACATAGAAACTCCACAAAAAAGTTACTGCCTTTGTTTTCTTACAGGCGCGCAACGACTTCGCAGCTAAAAGCGCTAACTTGAACCGTATCTTTCATATGCGCCCCGATGGTCAATTGCGAGTACGCTGTTGCCATGCTGGCCCCTGAGGGATGCTAACCGGTCGATGCCGCGAGCCACGCTGGCTATACTGGGACCAGTGCGGCCCCAGCACACATACATCGCTTCTTCCAGTGCATCGCGGACGCCAGCGGCACACCCAGTGTCAAAAAGCTAATAGCGTTTTTCTCCCATCGTACCAGTGCAACAAGTGTCTTCCCGTTACTGCTCCAGTAAATATCGCAGACCTCCAGCGTCTCCAGCAGACCCAGCGCAAAACCAGCGCGATAATCTTACTGGTTTCGCATTGAAAGACGCTGCGAGACGCTGGTTCTTGCAATAGGGATGTACGGCCTTTCATAATTCAAGTCCGCTAGTAGATTTCCATGTTCGTCCGAGTGTCCTCGTTCAACGATTATTTGTAATTCAACCTCATCTGTAAAGCAAGGGACCTGACCTCCATGTCACTCCTTTTACTGCGGCCCGTCAACTGACATTTGGTAACAGTGTCATAGCAAAATAAGAACGTCAGTTACTGCAGGCCTGGATCCTCGACTGCTAAGAAACCGCATGGTACATTTATAATCAACTTTTATTTGCTCGTCGCCGCCTTGAGTATATACGGCCGGACGAATTCGAGAGCTTTCAGCTGCATGCCTACTACAAAGCCAGCCTTCAGTCCCGACAACGAGAAACGACTTGCAGGGAGAAACGATGAGGCTGAGGCCCCGCAACAAAGAAACCAGCTCTCTGATTCCCTCAAACGGCCTGGGTTTCACAGTGCACAATATATCTGCCTACAAGCCTACCCAACCTGAGCTAGCCATGCTTGAACTCGGATTAACTTCAACGCAGGCTCTGCTTCCGACACAAGAAAAATTATTTGCGCTGTTGCGTGGAAGCGCAATTAGCCAAGTTGACCAGGGATGCCGTGATGAGGCTTGAACGCGAGCACTGAGCATTTTTGCTGAACTTCATCGCCGGCAGCACACCTACATACTTTCTGAAGAGCGCACTGCTATCAACACCCTGCATAGAAACCAGGAGATTGTCGTTCTTCCTCTGACAAAGGCAATTCGACCGTAATCTTGAACAGCGTTGAATACGACAAAAACGTGTAGGATCTCTTGGATGGAACGAGCACGTACATAGCCATCAAGAAGGAGCCTACGCTTAAGGCAAAACGATAGTCGCATAAACGTGTTGCCGATATTTTCTGCTTCGTGACCCCACAACACAAGTCGCTCTACTACAGGCTCCTCTGCCACAATGCGCCCGCACCCACTTTATACGCGCTAATGAAAGTCCACAAAGCAGACATCCTCATGAGACCAATAGTGAATTTCAACTGCGCCGTTAGTTGGAAAAAGATCCAGATTTATACGAAAGGCCTACGAGTTTACAGAAAGGGTGCACGGAATTATGTTGAATGATGAAGACATAAACGTCTTTCGACGTAAGTGGCTATTCACCAGGATTCCTGTGGACCTAGCGGTGCAACTTTGCGTGACTGCCCTTAACAATACCGAGAAGCTCAGCTCGGCGAAGGAACACATTTTGAATCGCCGGACCTGTTGAGACTGCTGAAATATTGCCTCGAAAACACGCACTTCGTTTTTCGGGGCAAATTTTTCAAGCAAGTTCACGGAACAGCAGTGAGAACCTCCATTTCAGTCATGATCGCCAACTTAACCTTGGAAACCACAGAAAGCCGGGCCGTGCATGGTAACTTTCAATCCCCGAACCAAATTTTATTACGGTACATTGATGACTAGTTTTGTATACTCAAAAAGGACGCTCTTACCGCATTCGCCTAGCATAGAAACAGTATAGAAGAGGATATCAAGTTTACCGTCGAAGAGGAGATTGCCAACCGACTTACTTTTGGACGTATTAGTGGAAGGTGACGGCCAGAACCTTTCCTTCAAAGTCTGATTATTTAAACAAAAGAAAAATGCCGTGCGCTCATGCCGTTTTTGTACGTCGGTAATGCGGCCTGGCGTACACAAATTGTAGTATTAATTGTCCCCGCAAACACAGTAATTAACTAAAATTCAATAATTAGCTTTTTAGTGGGTGAACCTTAATGGCGAAGTTCAAGGGTCCCCCAAACGTTTTGATATTAAATCACCTTCGTATATTGTTTTGGCAGACTTCCATTTCGTCATTGATAAGATACGGCGACGGTTTCTTTGCCGAACGGTCTGTACACACTATTATGTAAAAGAAGCATGTACTGAACATTCTGTAGGCATTGTCCTCAGCAGCCTGTACCGAGAGGAAACAAAATTAAGAGCATACGGTGTCTATACTCGGGGACAACTTTCTGTGGCAATGGAGCCAGAGCTACGGGGTTGGGGCTTTCCTAACTGTGTTATAACACCATGTAGTTCCGGGTACCTGTCCTTTAGATGTTACGACCGCTCAACACCGCGTACGACGTACGCTGTCGAAAACAGGGCCCGTATTCAGAGTTTGCGTCGTTATCGAAAGTGTCACTATCGGCCCGACATCGAGTCATCTGATTGGTGAAAATGCTGGAACATTATGTTGCTACTTGTTCCGGTTCCGTAGTGGCAGTACCCGGTTCCGGCGTTTCGACCAATCAGAAGTCTCGAGGTCACGTGAGATAGCGACACGTCGATAACGAGGCAAACTCGGAATACGTACCCAGATGCGCGTTACGAAAGCGCGTCTGTCAAAAAAAGAACGCCCGCAGAAATGGGCGAAGAAAACCAGCAGACGCATCCCACCCGGCCGCGCGTACGCTGCTTGTGCTTTGCGAGATTGTCGACAGGCAGCGAAGACATTGCCATGAATGCTACAAATCAAACGGCCGCTGCACTGGCTATTACTGTAGTAGAAGCATGGTACAATAATAAGGTTAATAGTTCCGTAATGGTTTAACACCCCAGGGCATCACCTGCGAAATATCGGGAGGCACTATATTCTTGAGTAGAGCGAGCAGGTGCGTTTCGGCTCCGTAGCTTCCACCACATTGCCACAGAAGTTTTCCCCGAGTATAGCAGTCTACTTCAAAAACTATTCAAGCCTTTCGTTTTCACGTAAGCTTAATGCAATATTCACGTTGAAGCTTTGGGGCAACCAAATTGCACGATGCAAACAGCAATAATGAATCCAGTAGCGATGATGTGTGGAAATTCTGAGTAGAAGTTTGTACTTCGAAAACCGGCGCTTTATGCTATGCCCCATAGGATGCCTGCACTGCAGCTGTACAGTTCATGCGGATCTGGGTGCACTTCAGTGAGACAGTTCGGAACTTGGACGATGGGTGTTCGCTTCGCTGATATTGACGAGAGACGTCTTGCTCAGGTCGGCGGTCGGAGCGCTGTCTTATACGCTTTGCCTAGCAGGACATCCGCTTATTGTATTTCGCTCTTGTTGAGGCACTGTAGGGTAGGCTGTACATAATTCGGCTCACTCATGGCTTGCGAGAAGAGGAAACACTAAAATTATTAAGCGTGGAGAATACCTCTGTAATCAACGACTCGCTTATGACATCGCCTTGCTAAGAACCTCAAGGGATTAACTACAAAGAATGATTGAGGACCTAGACAGGAGAAGTTGAAAGGTATGCTTAAAAATCGATATGCTGAAAACAGGTAATGTTCAACAGCCTCGCAAAGGAACAGCCGTTTACGTTACTTGTAGAAGCACTGGAAGGGGTAGGCGAACGTCTACTTATGACAGGAAGTATCCGCCCACCCAAACCATGAAAGAGAAATATGTAGAAGAATAAGACTGGGATGAAACGCATTTGGCAAGTGTTCGCCGAATATGAGTAGCAGCTTAACGGTATCGCTCAAGAGGAAAGTATACAACTTATTACCTATGCTCATCTATGGGGCTCATAACAAGGATAACGAAAAAGGTTGAACTTTATTGAGGGTAACGCAGCACGCTATGGAACGAAAAACGGTAGATATAAGCGAGCAGAGCTCGTGATAGAAATAATTCCAGTATTACCATTCTAGTGGATATGAAAAAACTGATTGATTTATAGGGAGGGTAATTGTCTCACTTGTTTTCTGTGGACACCTCAACCACGCTGTAAGGGAAGGGAGCAAGGTGGGAGAGAAAGTAGAAAGAGAGAAAGAGGAGCCGTAGTGGAGTGCTACGGAGTAATTTCGACCACCTGGGGATCTTTAACGTGCGCTTCATCGCACAGCACACAGACGCCCCTGTTTCGCCTTCATCGAAACGCAGCCGCCGAGGTCGGGTTCGAACCCGGTTACTTCGGGATAGTAGTCGGGCGTCCTACCACTACACCACCACGGCGGAGCGGATAGGAAAAAGAAGTGGGCATGGGCATGGCATGTAGTGTTCGAAGAGGACAACCGATGGTCGCTTAGGGTGACGAATTGAATTTCAAGGAAAGTGTAGCAGGGGGTGGCAGAAAGTAATGTTAGCGAATGAGGCTAAGAAGTTCGCAATGGTCAAGTGGATGCAGCTAGCATAGGACCGGGTTAGTTGGAGGATTATGAGAGAGGACTTCGCTCTGCAGTGAATATAGTCCAGCTGATGATGATGATGATGGATTCGGTATACAATTTTTGAGTGCATTTAGGACTGTAAGTATGGCTATGACTCGGGCTAGGGTGGTGGCTAATGCGTATAATCGTTATGCAATGTTATCAAGGCATTTCTCCTCATAATCATGACAGTATTCAGTAATTTTTATTTCTTGGCTTATGTTCATTGTTTTGAATTGGCTTTGAACCTGTCTTTTGATCACGCATTACGCGGACAGTGAATTTCTGCGCTCGATTCGTGAGCCAAGAAAGGTATTCACCCTAAAGCATCGTACTTGAGGCGAGACTGGGAAAGAGCTCTGCATGGCGCCGTAGAAGCGTGGCGTCATCTGCGTAAGCTATGCCCCAGAATTCGTCCCATAGTCCTACGTGCCGGGGGAGTAGAGTAGGGATCCTCCTACATCGGTGGAAAAATAAAGTTCTTAACAACAACAACTATGAACTACGCCGGCGCCGAACCCGGTATCGCGAGATCGCGCATCAAACTGGCGCCTTCCACGTGTCGCCGCAAGGGATCAAGAGCCAGCGCGAAGAGTACTGGCGAGCGTGGGCAGCCCAGCCGCACACCCCGGATAAATTCGATGCGAGGTGGGTGATGATTAAAACGTTATTTACTCATTAAATGTTTACACAGAGGAGAGAGCCTTATTGGCCTCCTCCCCTCATAATACTGGGTGCAGCCCCTATTCCGGGGTCTGCGCCCCGCCGGGATGGTGCAGTGGTAAGACGCCCGACTACTGTGCCGGAGTACCTGGGTTCGAACCCGACCTCGGCGGCTGCGTTTCGATGGAGGCGAAACGAACAGGCGTCCGTGTGCTGTGCGATGTCAGCGCACGTTAAGGATCCCCAGGTGGTCGAAATTACTCCGTAGCCCTCCTCTACGACCTCTCTTTCTCTCTTTCCACTTTCCCTTCCATCTTCCTCCCTTCCCTTACGGCGCCGTTGCGGTGTCCACAGAAAGCAAGTGAGATAGTTACTGCGCCTTTCCCTTCCTATAAATAAATCCGGGGTCTCATTTGCATGTAACGCCACCAGCGTTCGTTGAACCAAGACCTGTTGAGCCTTGAGGTTTTGACAGGCCGGCAGGGCTGCGTCGCAGTCCTCTCTGGTTGGATTGGGGTTATTAGAAATAGACGGGTTTTATTGGCACGATCAGATCATGAGGAAGGTGTCAGTCACCTTCCCATAGTACTGGAACTTACCATGAAAGGATGTGTTGAAATGTTTAAGCACCGCCGGGCACAGTACGGTATTAGTGAAGATTTTGATAAGGATGCGCTCGTCATCGCGATGCAGTTCCTTAAGGCCGATTGCAGTCCATCAAAGCTGTGGGCCGCGAATCCCGTGTTCACACGTCACTACTATGCGAGGCGCGCCGTCGGCCCGCGAAATATGGCGGACCGCCGGCCCGCGGACGCGGTGTCGGCGAACGCTGCCTGCGGACGCGGCCTGCGGACGTGGTCTGCGGACAGAAGTTTGTGAACATAGCGAAGTAATGATTTCGTATAGCAAAACAACAGGTAATCACTAATAAATCACAGACCTGCACAGTATAAGGTAAGTGGCAACTGAAAATGATCTCCCAGCACATAGACACACTTCCGCTTTCATCCTGTGTCTGCATTATTTCCACACGTTTTGGAGTTTCTGCAAAATCCCTCGTTGCATGGCGCTATTTCGCATAACAGGGAACTAATTTTACAAAAAGAACGATCAACAACTGGAACACTTGGCAATAATATGTATATACAGCGTGTCCAATATTTACAGGGTGTCCAATATATACAGAGTGCCTAATATACAGTGTGTCCAATATATACAGGGGGTACAATATATACTGGGTGTTCATCATTAGACTTTACTGATTATTTAAACAGAAGCAAAATACCGCAAGCTCATGCCGTTTTTGTACGCTGGTAATGCGGCCAGGCGGACACAAATTGGGGTATGAATTGTCCCCGTGAAGTCATATATATAAGCAAAGCTTACAAAGCAACCTAAAAAACCGTGCCACAAGGCAGCAGTAATAATAAAAAAAATGGAGGCAGATCAAGGTTAAGCCCAGTGGATGCGAAGCATGTTAAGCAGCTGCCTCAGTGTGGATTGGGCTAAGTCACGGAGACGTGGTTTTAGGTTAATCGTCGTAGGCATCTTGACCGCATACACGCCCGGCGCAAAGACGCTGGCGCGGTTGCGGGCACAGAGACTGACGCGACGGCGGGCGCGCGCCGCTTCATCCCTGGCGTGACGTCACATATCGCGTGATGCAGCGATGGTGGCGCGGCGCGAAGCGTGGAGGCCGCCGCCGGGCGACGTCCGACGGCGCGATATGAGGCCCCATCTCCAGCCGGTGTGACGTCATCACCTGACGTCACATCATGTGATCTCACTTCAAGGTCAATGGTGGCATTCGCCGGGAGGCGACCGACCGCGCGATATGAGGCCCCATCAGCAGCCGGTGTGACGTCATCATGTCACGTGACCCCACTTCAGGGTCAATAGTGGCCACCGCCGGGCGTCGCGCGAAGGCCCGTAACCTACGTTAATATGCTTCGCATAATAATAATTGGTTCAGAGAAAGGGAAAGGCGCGGTATCTGTCACACTTGTTTCTGTGGACACCTGAACCACGCCGCAAAGGAAAGGAGGAGGGTAGGAGTGAAAGTGGGTAGAGAGAAAGGGGAGCCGTAGGGGAGGGCTATGAAATAATTTCGAACACCTGGAGATCTGTAACGTGCGCTTACATCGCATAGCACACGGACGCCGCTTCGTTTCGCCTCCACCGAAACGCAGCCGCCGCGGTCAGGATCGAACCCGGGTACTCAATCAGGCAAATCGGTAATTCAACGTTCGCGCTGTGAATATGGTAAAAAAGGGTAACGAAGAACAAAACGAAGACAAATAATAGCACATACGTTCAGTGTAAGGTCCACAGGCGGGGCCATGTCTCCTTCATCTGATCGCGGATTTTCTCCCATAAAACTTGTTCTTTTTTAACGTCCAGATAATCATCGCGGCTGGTATTCCACAGAATCGAGAAATCCTCCATAAGGGCAATGGAAAAATAATCATTTAATTATTCCAGACGGTCAATTTCAGTGATGTACTGAGACATGTGCTACCAGCGCACCCGGCAAACTACCACTCACTCCAATGCAAAACGATGAGGTGACAGAAAGGGAGGCATTTATGGCAGAAAGAAAGTGGAAAAAGTGGGGTGGTTTGAGACATAGCGTGCACAGCTTCGAAGCCCGTCGGTAGGTCCGGCTGGGCAAAGCTCCGCGGGCCGACGTGGCGTCTCGCATAGTAGTGACGCTGATGCGCGGCCAGCGGACCGCCGGTCCGTAGTGTGAATCAGCCTTTTCAAGGAGACGAGTAGCGCCTGTGCTCCTCCATGTAGTAGTCGGTAATATATTTTAATGTACGTGCCAGATTGTCTGATTGCGTGTGGGCTTCGAAGGACAGGAAGAAAGCCTAGAGAGACAGTGCATGGACGGACTGATTGGCCTGTTCGTTTACTATGAGCCCCTGGTGACCGGGTGCCCAAATGAGGTTATGCAGAGTTGGTTTTAGGTATTGGCAGCAAGATTGCAGTATACGCCGGGCAAGCTGGGGAGCCTACCCCAGCCTATAGTTCCGAAAGGCCCCTCGCGAGCTGTGGATGATGTGCTTCGATTTTGGAATACTGAGAGCCAGAGAAACGGCAATCTCCTTCGCGTGTGTTCTGTTGTAGGCGCTGTCATCTCTTTGAAGAGGATATCTGCTGTGGTGCGTCTATATAGACGACAGAAGTTCTGTGAAGGGGCGTGCGAAGTGGCAACACCCCACAAGTGTCATCAGATAGTTGGCGCTCCACCTAGTCGAAGGCTTTTCCCTTGAGCGATGAGAGACCTTGTTATCAAGCTCCGCCCTATTGATTCAGTTCGCACTGAAGGATAGGAGCCAGGAGCTGCTGGGAACATATGGGCCCCGCAACTATGGAACCATCCCGTCTGGTGCCTGCGTGCGCCACTTATTTATTTCGGGTCCAATAAATGTTGATATTATATATATATATATATATATATGATCAACATTAGCCAGCCGACAAGCTGCCCACGCATGCCCTTTGGGACAGCGGTCTCTCGTTGCTCATCAGCTGAAAGCCTATGACCGGCTACTAAATCGCTGATGCGTATGGCTGGTATGTCGCCTACAATAACATCTGACAGGTCTGCATCGAGAGTCGACTTCATCTCGTCAACCTCGCGGTAAAAAGGCAGAGGTCTGTCCGCTTGTGGACCGAGGTATTGCTCGGGTGCACGACGCGCCGTGCTCATCCAGTACAGGATGAGCGAGCGACCAGGGTAAGACTCGTCAGCTAATAGCCTCTCCACCAGCCTTAATGCTAGTACTATAGCCACTGTCAGGATGCACGGCAGGCCAAGGCCTCCCCTGCTCCTCGGAAGGTGCAGGATGTGATGGGCTACTAGCGCTGTCCTGCCAACCCAAACAAAAGTCCCTATAAGGGACGCGAGTCTGCTCGCCACCCGGCGCGGAATTTTCGCCATACGCGCCACAAAAGGTGAAAGCGCACGCTCGTGGCTTAACGACACTAACTTTAGCATTGAGCGCGAGGTTGAAACGCGCTGCGTCAGAAAGGGCGTGCGTGGCTCGGGAGAGAACTACGTCCCTTGTCCGGGGGGAGACTCCGCTTTGCTCAAACAGCACGCCAAGTACACGCACTGCGTCCACAAACGGTACGGCGGCAGCTAAAGGGCCCCTGAACTGACCGAAGCGGAGAGCGTTACTTTTCAATCGGGTTGAGCTGTGCTCCTGATACAGCTGCGTATTCTGAAAAGATGTTCAAAAAAACAAGGAAGCTGCCATTGTCACGCACGAAGAGTGAAATGTCGTCCACATATGCAAATACAACGACAGCCTCCTGTCCTACTGATGAAAAACCTCGAATACGCCTGTCCGCGGCGAACCTACGCAGCATCAGGTCGACTAAAGTATGAAGAGTACCGGCGAGAGCGGGCAACCCTGACGCACTCCCCGCATAATCGGAAAGCTGTAGGCAATTTGGCCATTCAGTACTAGTTCACTAATATCTGTAAAGGTCGTGCAGAAGCTGAACAAATTTGTCAGGAAAACGGAAAGAGCGGAGCACGGCGAACAAGTCACCATGTTGTACGCAGTCGAAGGCCTTTGCCTGGTCCAAGGAAACAAAAGCTCAAGTGATCCGTTTGGAACAGGCGTATACGAAGACGTCTCTCGTCAGTGTCAGCGAAGAGGCACTAAACTGTGTCACTCAAGTGCTCCCAGATCGGCATGAATTGTCCAGCTGCCGTGCAGGCATCCTATGGGACATAGCATAATGCGCCGGTTTTCGAAGTACAAACTTCTACTCAGAATTTGCACACATCATCGCTACTGGATTCATCATGGCTGTTTGCATAGCGCAATTTGGTTGCCACAAAGCTTCAACGTGAATATTGCATTAAGCTTACGTGGAAAGGAAACACTTGAATAGTTTTGGAACTAGACTGCTATACTCGAGGAAAACTTCTGTGGCAATACGGTGGAAGCTACGGAGCCTAAACGCACCTGCTCGCTCTACACGAGAATATAGTGCCTCCAGATATTTCGCAGGTAATGCCCTGGAGTGTTAAACCATTACGGAACTATTAACATTATTATTGTACCATGCTTCTACTACAGTAATAGCCAGTGCAGCGGCCGTTTGATTTGTAGCATTCATGGCGATGGCTCCGCGGCCTGTCGACAATCTCGCAAAGCACAAGCAGCGTACGCGCTGCCGGGTGGGATGCGTCTGCCGCTTTTCTCTGCCCATTTCTGCGCGCGTACTGGTTTTGACAGACGCGCTTTCGTAACGCGCATCTGGGTACGTATTCCGAGTTTGCGTCGTTATCGACGTGTCGCTATCTCACGTGACCTTCGAGTCTTCTGATTGGTCGAAACGCCAGAATCGGGTAGCGGAACCATCCCACTACGGAACCGGAACAGGTAGCAACATAACGTTATGGCATTTCCACCAATCAGATGACTCGATGTCGGGCCTATAGTGACACTATCGATAACGGCGCAAACTCTGAATACGGGCCCTGTTTTCGACAGCGTACGTCGTACGCGGTGTTGAGTGGTCTTAACATCTAAAGGACAGGTACCCGGAACTACATGACATTATACCGCAGTTAAGAAAGCCCCAGCCCCGTAGCTCTGGCTCCATTGCCACAGAAAGTTGTCCCCGAGTATAGACACCCTATGCTCTAGATTTTGTTTCCTCTCGGTACAGGCTCATGAGGACAATGCCTACAGAATGTTCAGTAGATGCTTCTTTTACGTAATAGTGTGTACAGTCTGTTCGGAAAAGAAACCGTCGCCGTATCTTATCAATGACGAAAAGGAAGTCTGCCAAAAAGATATACGAGCGTGATTTCATAACAAAATATTAGGGGGACCCTTGAACTTCGCCATTAAGGTTCACCCAATAAAAAGCTAATTATTGAATTTCATTGCCCGCTGCGTTCGCCTCAACGTAATGGGACACTTATTCTTAGCGTCTACTTTTCAGCCTCACAGGTGACTACAGTTAAGATGCAGATGGTATGCACATATAAATATTGTCACGTAGTGGTGACGAGGTCGACGACACAAATGAAGGGGTCGATAATTGCACTAAAGAAACTCTTTATTTGGGCTGACTTGCGCCCGCAAAAGAACTAAGCAACTCGGCGGCGGCGATAGAAACAAACGTGCTCGTCGATCGTCGAACAAAGAATACCCGTCACACTCGGCAACGCTCAATTTAAAGGCTGCACAGAACAATCTAGATAACGTCGCAAGCAGCTACCAGCACGGGCTGGAACATTGTGGAAAGACAAGCGAGTGGCCGGAACCTTCGAGACAGATCTCGGTGCGTCTTGCGCTACAACAAAACTGATAAAGGTGTGACTCGCGACATCGAGCAGTAACAAACAAAGATTACGGAACTGATACGCGGTCCAGAATCAGAGTGATAAGCCTGTATGCCGGCGGCTGTTAAAAAACAACAAATACTGTTTTGAAGGTTTCGCGGCAATATTGGTTGTCACCGCTAACTGCAACCAATGCTGTGTAAAAAACACTGAGATTTACAGAGCATTGGAGCCCCGTGAAATCTACTGACTACTGAGAGCTGCTGATAGCCCGCTATGCGAGTCTTCAGTATCTTTTTCGTCACTTACGGGGGCTAATATTTAAAAAAAAAATTAGTGTTATTATTAGTCAGAGGTAGCAATTGTCAGACCGAAATTTGTAGATTGGCTCTAAAAACAAGCAGCTATTTTGTTTCATTGAATATATGTTTCCCGTAGCTTTATGTGTTGGCTTTTTAATAAATCCCACGAAAAACTGAAATCACGAGATAGGGTGAATTTTTAGTGCTTCCATACGATTGACCAAGTACCGAGTCCGCTTTTCTCTGTAATGCTGCCCTGAAATGAGTTTGGCGTTTAGCGGTGAAGAAGACCTATGGGGCGACAGTCACAAGCATTGCTTAAGCGAGTGAGCAGAACATCACGAATTAATTTTAGGTCGCGATAGAAGTGCTCTGCTTGCAACATCTACTCAATGATGTTATTTGTTTCTGTAGCCTTGCCCTTACGAGCTTCATGTCGCGACTGGAGCGCATATCTAGGAGTATTAAGATACTTACGCCACGTCACTTCACAACGTAAAGCGCCGTCCTCACCGCCACTTGCAGAGTGGACAGAGATTTGCGCTATATGTTAGCGCTTATTTCCCTAAAAAGCAGCGCCTGCGCCCTTTCTAACCTCCCTCCTGGGCACTTCTCTAAAAGAAACCGTCGAAGAGCACCAAAATCTATTCTGGAAAGCTCAGCAGAGCAAAGCGTATTTCGTTACTTGATCGATTACCTGGGAGCTTTTTTCCAAATGCAATCATCATCATCATCACCATAATCATCATCAGCCTGATTATACCCACTGCAGGGTGAAGGCCTCTCCCATATTTCTCCACTTAACCCAGTTCTGTGCTAGCTGCATCCACTTGTCCCCTGCGAACTTCTTAATCTCATCCGCCCACCTAACTTTCTGCCGCCCCCTGCTACGCTTTCTTTCCCTTGTAATCCAGTTTGTTACCCTCAGCGACCATCGGTTATCCTCTCTTCGCATTACATGTCCAGCCCATGTCCATTTCTTCTTCCTAATTTCTACTAGAATGCCGGCAACTTGAGTTATTTCTCTGACCCACCCTGCACGCTTTCTATCTCGTAATGTTACCCCTACCATTTTTCGGTCCATAGCCCTCTAGGTTGTCCTCAACTTAAGTAGAACTCTCTTGGTTAGCCTCAACGTTTCAGCCCCATAGATGAGCACAGGCAAGATGCAACTGTTGTATACTTTCCTCTTGAGTGATACCGGTAAGCTGCTAGTCATAATCTGCGAGTGCTTGCCAAATGCGCTCCATCCCAATCTTATTCTTCTTGTTATTTCCTTTTCATGGTCCGGATCTGCGGTTACTACCTGTCCTAAGTAGACATATTCGCCTACTACTTCCAGTATTTCGCTACCTAATTTCAAATGCAATATCAAGAGCTAAATAACTTGTAGCTTCACGGAGACTACGTAGCAACTCGTTTTTGGACTGACCTACAACTCATGCATTCACACTTTTTTTCCCCAAACCAACAGAAGGAAAGTTAGAAATTTTCGCCTAATGGTAGTTATTGTACGCGAAAAAATAATCCAGTGTAGCAAAATCGGCTCTCAAAAGAAACAGAAGATTTCACGGGGCTAAAGCGCATCTCACCTTAAATAATCTTGTTAGCATTGAACTTGGACACCCAGTATATATATTGTAAAGAGGAAAACGGGCAGCGGAGGCAACCGTACTGTGTACGCCCGGCGCCATATTGTGGTGTTCGCTCAAAACTAGAACTTCTGACTTGCAGTGTCTACATCTGCTGCCTTGTCTAACCTAAATAGCTGCTACAATATGATGGATATTATCCCAGATAAGGGCTAGTCACTCCTTCCCTGGGACGGAATAATTAAAATCTGCTATGGTCAAGGCGCGGCTCGAGTAGACAACGATGTATTCGTCAAAACCGGGTTTGCGTTTCGTAAAGACAGCACCGAGGCCAACTCCACTGGAACAGGTATGAACTTTCGTTAGAGCATTTGGATGTTGTGAATTTGGAAACAAATTTCTAGCGTTGAAACATTTGAAAATTTTGTTACACGTTGGGAGTGACACATGGTTTCAACGCGTTAACTATAGTTCACATCTAGCTTCGCGTAGTGGTGGTCGCAAATATTACGCATTGCTCGGGAAGAGGACGATGCTAAATGTTCGCAGGATGTGAACAAAATAGTTGGAGAACGTTTGCGCAGTGGCATTCAGCCTGCGAAATAGCTGAGCTTTTGCTGGTCGCCCACATGTGGGACATAAAGAGATCATGTAATTCGAGTGAATTTTTCTCTGCGCTGCCACTCCAGATCTACAGCGCTTATATGACACGGGTGAGTGTAGTGGTGTGTTCTGATGGACTTCGCAAACCACATGATTGCGTCCAGATGTGCCTTGACAGTCATACTAAATGGTTGGAATGAAATCAAAACTATTTCCGCTTCTGAATCTACCGCAGTGGAGATCCACGAACATTTTGCAAACGCTTGTAAAAATAGAAAAATATGTGTAAAATCTACAATGACCGTGTTGGTCTGTTATGACAGATACAAGCAGTACAACGGTCACAACACTATGTTAAGCAATGTATAATTCAAAGCCTTTGGGAGCGTAATTCTTATTGTGTTGGCACACAAAGCTCAGTCGCCATTTGAGCGAAAATGGAGGACAGAGCGTGTATATGCAGTGCTTGAGCTCGAAGATGTGAAGTCAGGCATAAGTTTTGGACACACAAGATGTATGAATACAGGAGAAGAAAGGAAGAGATTCATGTGCATCGGTATGCAAAGCATCAAATACTATATGCCTTTCGTCACACACACTTTATTTTTTTTTTTCAAAATGAAGAGATACACACATCCGTCGCTTGTTATTCGATTCTTGGGATCGGTACACATCTGAGCATTTGAGCACCATAAAGTAACTTGCAGTAGCATCCTTTCGAGCAGATTTCTCCTGGCCTCCTATATGCAGCACACTAAATAGAATGGACAATACATAAACCGGTATCAGCTTCAGAGAGAAGCCAAGGGTTATTTAAACGCATAAAAATGGCCGCACAGGAGATGTTTGGTGCTAAACCGCTAACCGATAATATCTGATCACCCCCCCCCCCCCCTCCGGAAATTTGCATGTTGCAAACTTTGAGTTGGAATATTTTGCAAAAGTCATCCTAGTTATTGCTTCTTATCGATAGCATAAATTGATATTTATGGGCCACAGCAAGCCGTTAAAATGGTCTCATCGACCTGAGGTGCACCGATCTTTCAAGTTATTGGCTCAACGTATGCAACACGTGGCATCTCCGAAGCCGCAGTTAATCAAAAGCGAAAGAATGGATCTGCATGGCCAAGGAACAGACTGTCTGAATCGGAATTCGACAGTCTTGAGTTCGATTCTCTTCTCACCATCTGGTTAGCTTTCCTACTTGCTCGTCCATGTGTTTAGTGGCGCGACACAATTCGAGGATCTGTCAGTGCTAAATTGTTGCCTGTCAGATATTACCTGCTTTTTTATACTCCTAATGATTGAGTCCGTACACCGACTATTAAACTGCGGCCTCAGAATTACTACAGAACCTCAATCTCTTTCCTCCACATATCAAAGCGCCGCGATGTACCTGGGAGAACATGCTGTAGAGGGTAACTCGCCATTTGCGAAGTTCTTAGCTCCACTATCATCATTTGCCCAATGAAATAGGTATAAACTCTACTTACCCAAATTGGACAAAACGGAGGCGCATATGGATACCGGTTATGCGCCAGACATCTGAAAGCGTTAATTCATTCAAAGCTTTACCAACACCGCTTTTTCCAAACAAAGCTCTGTTCGCCTATGCGCACTAATGAAAAATTACTGGATGCGGTGGGGTGGAACACTTAAACGGCCGCTGACCAGAATCTGGACTTTTTAAACAAACAAGCACAGAGTTGTGGGTATGTTTTGCAGACAGACTTAGCAAATATGTTTTAGCTATGCGCTCCGAAAGCTGCAAAAATACAAATTAAAGCCCTTTAGCTGCAGGTATGGTTCGCACCGCGTGTTTTTCATCTCCTTGTCTTCCAAATTATTGCGGCACCTGTTACATCATTGCCCACACTGAGGCTATCACTGTCCCAGAGCACAAAGGGGCTCATGAAGTGCCGGCCCGCACTGGGCCATGGGGGCAGCCCATATGGGCCCCATGCGAGATTAGTGAGTCCTGCCCAGAGGGGCCCCGCGTGTGTCCCAATCCGTAACCGTATTTGGGTTGCCCATATTTGGTCCAGTAGGTTGAATGTGGGCAGGATACCAAAATCACAAATGGGTCCTGCTGTTGAACAGGCGGGTGACGCCCGATTGATCAACGCTTTAATGAGCCAGTCTTGCTGGGGCTGGCCCACGTGCTGCCCTCATGGATTCATGTTGGTGTTTTCGGCCCTGCCCAAGTCCCATTAACCATCAAGTGGGAAACATTGAGCACTCTTCCTTTCTTTGCCTGGTATTATAAACTGAGCTGACCCCCCTCCTTGGGAATTCACTACTATCACGACAAACAAGACCACTCGGCTTCGTCGCAAAGAAAAGCTGGCATCTCGACCTCTGGTTGATGCACTTCCAGGTACCTTAATTGCATATACGGACGCATCAATTATAGAAAATGGCGGTAGAACAGCAGCTACTAGTCCAACACACAGCGAACTAAAGGTACATAAAGAATATCTTTTAGAATACCCGGACCCGCTTGTGATGGAACTCTATGCAATCCGCGATGCTATGGAGGCCATAAATAAAATAGATTCGATAACAGAAGCCCACATCTATACAGACTCCTTAGCCGCCATAAAACAACTAAAGAAAGTGACGAAGACGCTATTTGTTACCCAGGAAATCCACGCACTCAATAAAAAAACAAAGATAAGCATCCAGATACATTGGACACAAGACAATGCTGAGAACGCTGAGCAGAGAAAAGTTGACCACCTGACACACGAAGTTCCACACACTAATGCGCCCCCCACCAGGCTCCCTTTCGATGCCCGCTCCGCTGTTTCCATTTTAGCATCCTCTTTAAGGAAAAGTACACGTGCCCTCATTCCCCCGTGTACATTCCCACTCCCTCGTAACTTAACGAGATTGGAGGAGGTTTCCCTTAGAAGGATAAGAGCTGGGGCGGCCCTTACCCCGTCGGTAAAATGCCGATGGGAATCGCAAGCTGAAATCGGACCAACCACATGCCCAAAGTGTTCCACACCAGCTGCAGAAGTGGATGTTCGCCACCTGCTATGGACTTGTGCAGGGACAAGGGAATCAAGGACAAAGATTCTGCGCGAAGTGGGTCTAACCACAACAAGGGAAGATGACTTTTCTAAATGGCTCACCGACAACGCTAAGAGCGGGAGCCTGCTCCGGTTCCTCACGGAAAACCATTTACATGAGTTTATATAATATGTCTTATGGCAAGTTTGCGTACAAAAAAAAAATAAAAAAAAAATAAACTGAGCAAAATAAACGAAATTTATTTCCTAACTTTTTCCGGATATGGGCTGTTCCACATTGCCTCCAAAATGTCCGCTGAAAATTTATTTCGGAGCTCTGTGTGGAATAATAATGACGCAAGGAAGGTTAGTAGGAAGTTCAATACGTATTCATAACGTGGAGCAGCTACTGCTGCATATTTTTTCCAATACTGCACAATTAATATAGTTGCTAGAGTAAAGAAAGATTGAGACTTTGGAAACGGCCTAATAAGCCTAAACAGTTATGTGAGACCTCCATAAAAGGTAATTACCGGCGCCTATATTATGCATTACTTAAATAATATGGCTTTCCTTAAAATAGGATGTAGAAGTTTCAGAGTGGTAAGCCCGGCTGCGGCCAATCTTCTGCTGCCTTCCATGGGCAGCCATAATTGGGCTCATCTTATTTAAACTGTATATAATACTAATATATGTTGCAATTTCCTGCAAGCGCTCGAAAAAAGGAGAATGTGGAAATCATGGAGAGCATGCTTGCTCTTCAGCCAAGCCGCTACCCATGAGGAACTTATTCCGCTTTTGAGTAAGAAAATCCCTCTTTCTGCTAGCCCATCTACTATCTGCTTTATTGCCATGAATGAGTCCCATCTGCCCTAAAGTACGGCGCAAGAGACAGATATGGGCGTAAACGATTATGAAAACTTTTCAACCTCACAAGAGCCGACGCAAAAAGTATCCATTTTTTTTTTCGGTTGGCAGCCCCATTCGGGGTAGGCCAGCAGTTTTTTGCGTGAAGCGTGCAGTTACGTCGGACCTTCCCTCGATTACCCCACAAGAACTCAATGTAGGAAACGGGTGGGCAGGCCCGTTTTTAGCCTCGCCAAGACACATGTGGGACATATTGGGCTTTATAATGAGCAGCCCCGATTAAGTTAGCCCAGGCGTTTTACAGGAAAATTAAATTTGATTGTATCCGCCCTAAAATTTCCATGAGGGACCCTTGAGGGCCACACGTGGGATTGTGTGTTCAGTTAACCCTAGCCGCGCCTATATGATGCAGGGATGGGAAAAATGGTGGCCAGCCCAATTTGGGCTTGGCCACGTTATACCTAACCGTGGCCCTCATGGGCCACGGTTTTCCCAGCTCAACCTCTCTATATGGGCCCCAGGGGCTACGTATTGTGTGTTACGTGGGTAGGCATTATTTGTCGCTCTTTTTTACTAAGCCATTTCTCATCATCCAGCACTTTGAAAACAGGAACCACTGCGCAGGATTGGAATCTATTCTGCTCATATTATTAAATGCCTACGTAATCCAGACACCAAATTTCGTCCTTGTACAGCACATAATCACATGTGTTCTTTTAATCGCTCGTGGCGCTAGTGGAGAGCTACTGTAGCGGCGTTCCTTGGCATCGGTTCCTTCAATGAAGCTATTGCAGATTGGAGACTGAGATCGAAATGTGGAGACGTGAGCGCACACCTAGCTCGCGATCGGGGCAACGATACCGAAGGCCGGCCCGCTAGATTACCTACCGAGTTCTGGGCTCCTTTTGTAAACCATATGCTGTTCTGTGCAAGTGATATCTTTTACAATTAGCCGGTTCGACCATAATACAGTACGAATACTCGACGTAGAAGGAAAGGGGTGCCAAAGAACGTGAAGGAAGGTATAGTACGTGGGCATAGGTGAAGGATGTTGGAAACATATGAGCCGCAACGTGGGCACTGGCGGCCGCTTGAACTACCCGGCGCATAGGTTCCTCCAGATGGAGAGATGTCTTGCGAATGGATTGCAATGCACAATCGGGAATGGTTACATGGAGCTGCCCTGACACTTGAATCGTGAATGCGTTCAGCTATTGAGTCACAGTTGTAGGTTTCCATCTCGGCCGTTGCGTCCGTGATTCGTTAAAAAAATATGCGAAATGCGCCCATACACAGCGTAATATAAATGCAGCCTAAATATTGCCAAGTGGTTGAAGTCTTTTCGTTGTCCTTAACTAAGGCACCTCTTTATCTCCCTCTTCGTTCACTGCCACATTAAGGCGTTCACTCGCAACTGCTTTCATTGGTAAAAATGAATCATATATACCCAGTCGACGAAAGAAGAAAATAGAAGAAAAAAAAAACAGGAGAGAAAACAGCTGTCCTCAAGTAACACTGATTAAAGATTAAGTGTTTTCAAGGTACTGACATTCACAGTTAGCGATTATGTTGAAGATTAAATTAATGTTCAACAGCATCAAAAAATAACGGCAGTTCGCCACGTGGGTAGATATTGGAAGTACTAAGGGGATACATATACCTCGGACAGGGAGTGCCCGAAGCTCTCAAACACAAAAGGAATTCCTGAAACTACCAGATGGCGATGGAGCGCATTATCCCATACCAATCAAAGCATGAAACCTACGAGCGTCCGTCAAGCGGAATGTTTATAACGGAATGTTTATAAGACCTCTGACTCCGAATAATTCGTGCCATGGTTTTTCCAGTTGTGATGTATGGATGCTATAGTTGAACAGTGAAGAAGAGAGACCACCGAAGAAATAATGCTTTTGAATTGTGGTGCTGGTGGAGTTCTTGAAGGTCGTCCAATAGATTTTTCTTAATCTTCTCATGTCTTTTTCTTCTTGCTAATTGGTTTTTGTTGTGCTAACGATAATCTTCCTTCAATGCGCTAAACGCAGCACGTCCAACATGCTGCTTTTGTACTGAGGCCTTCGTGGCCACGTTTGAACGACCTTGTAATTGAGAGCAATACCACAGCTCGGTCAGGGCAACAGCTTCGATGGCCGGCCCCGAGGCTGTCAAGCAACGGTTGCATTGCTCCCTTTATTAAACAGCGGCGGTGTAAACCACAAGGCGCCCTCAAAGCTCAGCTTGGGTGGTCCACAAAGTCGGGACTCGGGCTGCGGTGGAAATGCTGTGACGCCTATTTCTGAACCAGCCCTCTAGGCGAACGTCAGCTTGGCTGCTTGGACTCCACTTCCCTGTCGCCAATCGTTTATATCTCGCCCTCCACCTTGCTGGGTAAGACCAACGCCTAGACGCTTCTGACACCTACAATTATCCAGCGGCGCTTCGTTCCACATGCCTACCACGCCATTCCTCTTTGTCACCCCTCCCACATGTGAAACCAATTTCTGTTCCGATTTGAACCTTCCTCACGCCTTGGATTGCTCGAAGGTTTGTGAAGGGTTTTCACGCTCTCATTTCCACTCTTCTCCATAATCCTAAGCACACTCCTCCACACGTCGTCAGCCGCTTCTTCATTGATTGTCCCTGATTTTCTTCCTCCTGAGCTGCCAGTGCGCTATGTCTGCCGGGTAACCTATCCTAATCATCCAATAGATAAGTCTTCAACCCAGTTAGATGCATGGTAATCGGTCCTTTTGATCGCTTCTCCTGTCGCCCCACAATCGACAAGTGCAGCCTACTACTGTCAGAGCACGTCACCGCAGTGAATATGCCAGAGACCATTTTATTTGCACTATGTACCATTCAGCTATTGATTCGAAAGTCTCTTCACTCATACCGACGACAAAACCCGGCATGACGTCTGTGTACATCGGTCATCTACTGCAGCAAGTATTGTTTGTACTACGTGTCCTCCAGAATACTGTGATTTTCTCAACTGAGTCCTTTTGCGGCACCTGCCACGTCATCGCTAGCACTAACCCCTTCAAAAGCCATCCGTCACTACTTGGCACTCAACGATTACTCATTCTCCATCACCCAGCACTTTGCAAGCAGTGACCACTGCGCAGCACTGAAGCCTGTTTACTAAAAATGTTTCCGTCCCTACTTCACTCAGGTATTAACTTTAGGCCTCATACAGTACATAGCTACATATGCTCTTTTCATTGCCCATGACGCTAATGGAGAGGCACTGCAGCGGCGCCCTCATCAGCATATGTGCCTCTGACGTAGCGCTTTAAGCTTGGTGTACGGATCGAATGGTGGCGACATTGAGAATACACTTAACCCTTGAAAAGGGCAATGGCACCGAGGGCGAACCACTGGCTCACCGGCCGAGTTCCGGGTCTCTCTTTTTAAAACATAGGCGGTTTGAAGTACATGATGTCGTTCACTATCTAACTGTTGGACGACACTACAGTACTGTAAGAATGTACCACTCGGGATGAAAAGGCAGCCGCGTAGGAGAAGGAAGGTAAAGACGGTGGTTTGCTGGAACGTATCACAAGCATTTTGAAGGGCGTAACCTAGAGAGTGGTTGCTGCTTAAAATACCAGGCCCGTAAAGTTCTGGTGAATGAGAAGGGTCTTACGAATTCGCTTGCATGCAACACTAGGAACGCTTACGTGGGCTAGCCGCCATGCCTGTGCGGTGACCGTACTCCACTATTGAGCCAGAGTAATCATTTTTCATCCCGGCCGTTGCAGCTGCGATTCCTTAGAAGCAAAATGAAAATGTCGCCAGTATATTGAAAATTATAAACGCAGACTGAATATCCTCAGATGGTCACAAAGCGTCCACTGTCCTCCATTACGGTCCTTCTTTGTCACCGTCTTATTCCAATGTCTGCTTCGTTCGTTCCCTCAGGTGCACAGGGATATTTAGACATACTCTCGCCTTTTCTTTTTTATAAACAAGTTTCAGTCTTTCCAATCAAATCAGCATGAGTATTATCACCATAGAAGCAGGAATGTATTGCGAAAATTTAAGAATGCCAATATGTAGAGTGCTTGCCATGGATCCTCCCCTTGACGATAGCTGGTCATTGAAGGGGACGTCGCGAGGACGCAATAATGCACATCAAGAATCCTGGTGGCAGTCCATCGGGACTGTTTCTGTCCAAAGAGCAGGCCACTGTAAAACGTAAACAGGATCGATGTGTGTGTAAGTCAATATTTCCTATCGTACCAGTGACCTATTAGATTGCAGACTGGTATCAGATAGAAACATTACCTATATTTGCCCTGCCATAGTAGTGCATTGGTTAGGGTGCTGTTCTAATGTGCCAAAGGATGCAGGCTGGAATCCTGGCGGCAGCAGGCGCTGTTCAATTAGACGACAAGACAGGCGCACGTGTGCTGTGCGATGCATCCATGCATATAAAGAGCCCAAGGTGGTCGAAATGTCTGAGCCCTCCACAGCGGCGTTTCTTACAGCCTGAGTGTCAGTTGGGCATTATGTCCCAATACGCCATCGCCTTTAGAACCTTCCCTATATTGTGCTTACATATTCAGACTGATGGGGAGTACACAAATACCCTTCCCATATTCAAGCATATAGAACGAGCAATCTGTCACTCATCCGCCATGTATCGTGCACCCATAAGGATGTAAATGAGCGAGATCTATGCATCCTTTTCGACACCTTTATATTGATCTTTTTTATTGTACCTCTATCTGCAGCTTTCTACCTGTGACATTAACACTTTTCATGCTCTCATTCATCGGGCATACTTGGCCGCCCTCCAGCTACGTACAAGTAAACTTGCCGACCTACTTTTACAAACAGGTCTTCGAAACAAAATGGGAATTGTAGGTGCGCAACGTCAAGGAGCTTTCCGACTCATACAAACCACCACTGGCCGGCACAACTTGCATTCAATTTAAGTTTCGATAACGACAAAAGATCCGGTATTACTCTCCAATGCTAGACCCCTACTCGAACAGCTGCTGATTAAGCCGCTGTACAGTATTAAGAACACCAAATCGCACAATTAATCTCTACACTCCTAGGCGCCGCCCTTATTGCGATGCAGTGGTGGCTACCGAAATGGATCACACGTTCTACGCCCTTAGTCTAAGCGCAAAGCCCTACAGATACCTCCCCCGAAATTGCAGAGGAAGCATTCAATATCATCTCTATTTTCTACAAGAACCCATATGTGTTTTCTCAGATAAACATTGAAAGTCGTTTATTATAGTGTGGAATGGGAAATTTGAGCGCAGCTTTCAATGTATTTTAGTTTTGGTGTATGCTTTTGCAAGAAACAGCTGGACATCCACGTAGCAATCTCTAACCCTTCCATGAATGAATTCACATCACTTAAAAACTCCCATATGCCAGAGCCCGATTATGCCGATAGGAATCACCAAGCTAAAGTTTCAATTATCGTACATGGAAAATGTTATGAGGGACGTTCAAGATCTGCCTTTAAGAGTATGACGCGATACGTAGACTGCCAGCTCACGTATGAACTCGCGTTTTAATAATCTCGTATGAACATAACTGGGATAATGCGAATGCAGCGGTGCTGGCAGTCTGATTGTTATGTTGACACGGAGCATTTCTCATCGTCGCTTTGGGCTTTCGTGAGCCCTAGGGCTCCTCCAGACGAAGAAGCCGAAGTTTTGGTGTTGATCCGCTGGCCTGACCTAGCTCGCTGCCGCTATGTGACTTCTGCAAAGATCTGGCCCCGTGACAATATCACCCTCCCATACGGAAGGAGAGACCCGAGTGGGCACCTCTTTCCAAATGTTGGTAACTACCGCCTGCCTGCACCATGGTCGCGATTTCTAGTTCACAATTCCGACGCCGAATTTTCTACTGAACGCAATCTTTAACTCTATCGCAATAAAAGTTTGGTTGTCACTATTTCACGTCTTTCCTGATGCTGTTTTGTTTTATATACGTGGTGTGAATGCATAGTTAAGAAATTACCGGGAGGCTGCAAACCGAGCAAAAAAGGCGCGATGTGGAGCACATAGTGCACCTCATATCAAAATATCTCTGGTAGGCGAGCCTTGAAGAATATATAATGTGAAGGTCGCAATATTTCGAAGCGTTTATGCTTTTGGACTCGGCATGAAGATATTATTCGTTTCGACTCTTCCAAACCTGTATGATGAAATTCGCATAACCTTCCCTTGCCAGCAAAAATTTTTTGTCACATAAACTGAAACACCTCAGCGACTTTATCTTTGAAAACGGCTTGGTCGGTAACCATGCCCTCTCCCCCACAGATTCAATATCGCCTGGGCCTACTGCAACAGACCTACGACATATTAAAAGCTTGCAAAATACGAAAAAATGTGAAAAATCACCGTTGAGCGCGTTCGATGGCTATGCCAAATACATGCAGCAGAAATAGGACCATGAGAATCTGAAAGTAAAATCCTAAGGCTTTAATTCATATTACGTTGGTATACAAAGCTCAGTCACGATTTGTACGATTATGACCACCAGAACATGCATATGTAGTTCCTGAGATCGAATATGTTGAAGCCAGGCATAGCATTTTGAACACGTAAGATGTATGAAGACAAGGAGGAAAGGAAGACACCGCCTGTCCACTGGTTTGGACAGCATCAGAAGCAACACTTTTGGGGATATGAACTTTATTATGTTTTCAAAACAAACCTCCATCGCTGTTATTGGATTCTTATGATCGGCACACACCTGAGCAGTCGGGCACCATAAAGGAACTTGCAATAGCATCCTGGAGAGCATAGATCACCTGGCCTCTTATATGGACCACACTAAAGGAATATATAAGAAACAAACCGGAATCAGCAGAAGATATAACCACCAGACAAATCTCGAGTTTTTGCATAGGAACTAGTAACAATATGCACGAAATGCGCTTTGAAATTACTCTTGTACTGCAATTCATATGTGGTACATTTATGGAAACTTGCTGAAGGTGACGGAGAGATAAGTTAAACAAGAGTAGAAGATTGCCTGCTTCATGTCCAGAGCTATATCGCCCTGCATTTTTTTTTATTTGGAGAAAACAAAATGCCGCCAGTTTTTTTATATACGTTTCATCCTTGCATGTATCCGCACCAGTGCTCTTGAACAAGGTGATTCAGTGAAGAGCTCTTTAACAGAAATCTAAGTTGGCCTTACACATATGTCTATACTTTATCATCCTCCGTAAGCAGCATCATTTTAGTGCTCTCGTATTAAGAGGTAAAAGGACGGTGAAATATTAATCTTAACTAATAAATCAGCCCTTGGAGCGGACGTTTTTGACAGCTCCAGCAGGTGCCGCCCTTCATTCGTGGATACCATGGATTTGAGCACGGTGGTATGGCAACACGTCTACTCAGCCACCTTGCAAATATTGATATTTTAGGGTTTGTTTCTAAACGCATGAAAAAATGATCCAGTAGAAGGAGCTTGTTAGATAAAAATAAACAAAATATATCTGAACTTTTTACACCCCCTTTCATATACATATTTTTAATGTTGAAATACATTGAAAACTTTATGTTATAGATTTTCTTATTCAAAATATAAAAAGATACTCCATGGAGCACTACACGGCAGCAAACGATATGCTGGATCTTATCAATAACGTCTGTAGCACTTTTAAGCAGCACACACGACATATATGAACACAATTTGAAATAAGGAGTTCTGAGTTGTCTGCTTGGCCAAGGGGCATAGTGTCTGAATAAAAATTTGAGGGTCCTGGGATCAATTCCCTTGTCACCTTGTGTCAAGTTCCGGTGCCTGCTTGGGCATATCGTATTGTCTTTTGGCTCGAAATAACCGGCGGGACTAAGAGTGTTCACTTTAATTACCTGTAAGTTATTACCTGTTATTTGTATACTCCTCATGTTTCGATCGTAACGCCAACAACTACACTCCGACGTCAGAATTTGTGGAAAACTTGAATGCGTTCCTGAAATCATCGGTTAGCCGCTTCTGTACCTCGAAACGCACGCTCTGGTAGGTAAATCGCGTTTTGACATACACTTTTAATCGATTATCGTCAATTTACCCCGTATGATAGATGTAAGCTGTACTTACCCAGTACGGACAAAATGGTGGGCCATATGGATACCCGGTTTGCGCCTGACAACTGAAAATATAAGCTTAATCATTTACCAAAGCCGCTTTCTTCAATTAGCAAAGCTCTGGCTATGCTACTAATGAAAAAAACAGGAAGGGGAGGGATGCAACACTTAAAAGGCCGCGCATTAGAGTCCAGGCATTTTAAACAAATAAGCGCAGTGTTCTCATCTTGGAATTGCAGATATAATCTTCTAAAAGGCATAGCTATGCATGAGCCCTAAAGCAAGTAAAATCCTTTTCATGCTCCCTTTCGGAAAGCCAACCGCCGCGTTCGGCACGCTGGCCCGTCGATGACCTATCAACTACTACGACATCCATTGGTCTCTTTCTCTGACATGTTAACTCTCTGACTAATGCTTATTCGGCCAAGGCATGGGATTTAG
The DNA here is from genome assembly GCA_023969395.1 of Amblyomma maculatum. Lineage (NCBI taxonomy): Eukaryota > Metazoa > Arthropoda > Arachnida > Ixodida > Ixodidae > Amblyomma > Amblyomma maculatum. Next base: position 25,613 of record JAJIZL010064294.1, on the reverse strand, counting down.
TGACGTCACTTGTCTCGACCAAATGGCCACTTTACTACACTGTCACTTGACAAATGTATCACCAGCCAGTCATAGTCGAAATTTTTCGGTCACAATTTTCAGATCAGATGTTTGTTAACGGTTTCATTAATGGTATTCGAATAACAGGCGTTTCTCGTTCTCGAGAGCATATTTCAACATGAATGAAATTAAAGAAATGGCGTGGGACACCAAGCTTCTTTTAATGTGCCCCAGTATTTGAGTCTTTCTATATTTAGAACAATATAACAGACATTGGTTTGCCTGTCTAATGTACCTATCAGCCTTCCTTGATGGCCACGTCTCTCACTAGTTCCGGTTCTTTTCGTGTCATTGTAGTCAGTCGCTTTTCCGCTTCAAGATGCGCTGTGCCCGTCCAGTGATTCTTCGCACAGTCAGAAACCTTAGTTATCCGTCGTCTACTTCGGCATGAACAATGTCACTGGCTGCCCTCTCTCCTCTCACGTTTGCGTGGGGTAACTCTGAGCTGATACCGAAGCCAAATCTTATGTATTTATTTTTTATTCGATCAGTGCTGCACCGATGGCGTGGAAATATTAAGTACTTGAAGGAATGCTCAAGCATGTAACGAATCAGGAAAAGTTAAAAAAGAGTTTGGGAAAGAAGTGTTGCGGGATGCTATAACATACAAGTAAACGCAAGTGCCTGCAGAGCCATATGATTCGCTGGAAAGGAGAGTGACTGCACCCTACGGCTGTGTAACATGGCAGTATAACACGGGAAAAATTGAGCATGCTCTAAAGGAGTGTCGTAGCCTGAAAGCGGCAAACAAAAAAGTTAGGCATAGGCAAAATTAAGATGTACGCACTGAGGGACAAGGCGAGCTATGTCATTACTAACATGGACAAGATACTCAAGGTAGCCGAGGGGTTCTACATGGACCTCTACAGTAGCCATAGTAGTCAGGTAAATAATGAAATTGGCTGTAAGGAAGAGCAATCAGACGTTCTGCCAGTAACGAAAGACGTGGTTAAGAATATTTGGAATCTATGAAAAGGGGGAAAGCAGTGGGGTGGCCCTAGGTATGCTTAGATTTGTTGAAGAATAGAGGGGATATTATGATGGAAAAACTGGCCATCCTGTATACGCAATGCCTGATGACATCGAAGCTACCGGAATCATGGAAGAACGTTAACATTACCTTAATGCATAAGAAAAGGGGCGCTAAGGACTTCTAAAATTGCAAACAAAGCAGCTTACTATCAGAAAAGTACAAAGTATTACCAAGGTAATTGCTAATAGCATCAAGACAACCTAAGGTTTTAATCAACCAAGAGTTAAAGCACAATTTTGTTAAAGATACTCTACCATCGATCATATCCACAGTATAAACCAGGTGATAGAAAAGGGTTAGTATATTACTCAGCCTCGAGTATTCATTAACTACGAGATTGCGTTTGACTCGGTCGAAACCTCAGCAGTCATGCAAGCATTGCGCGATCGGGGTGTAGGTGAGCCATATGTGAAATTATTCAGAGACTTGGAATGGGAGCAGTTAGGAATAAGGGTAGATGAAGAATACCTTAGTAATCTGCAATTTCCTGATGACATTGCATTGCTAAATAACTCACGGGATGAACTGCAAAGAATGATTGATTGCCTAGACAGGAAAAGTAGAAAGGTAGGCTTCAAAACCAATATGCAGAAGACTAAGGTAATGTTCAACAGCCTATGGACGAAACAGTAGTTTCGTTAGGTAGCGAAGCACTGGAAGTGGTAGGCGAATATGTTTGCTTAGGACAGGCAGTAACCGCTTATCTGGACCATGAAAGGGCAATAACAAGGAGAATAAGATTGGCATGAAACGCATTTGGCAAGTACTCGCAGATTATGACTAGCTGCTTGCCGGTATCGCTCAAGAGGAAAATATGCAACTGGTGCGTCTTACCTGTACTCACCTATGGGGCTGATACGTGGAGGCTAACCAAGAGGGTTCTACTTAAGTTGAGGATAACGCAGAGGGCTATCGAAAGAAAGTGGTAGAGATAACATTAAAAAAATAGGAAACGTACGGAGTGGGTCAGAGAAATAACTCAAGTCACTGGCATTCTTGTGGAAATCAAGAAGAAATTGGCATGGGCAGGACATGTAGTGCGAAGAGAGGATAACCGATGGTCGCTTAGGGTAACAAACTGGATTCCAAGGGAAGGAAAGCGTAGCAGGGGGCGGCAGAAAGTTAGGTGGGCGGATGAGGTTAAGAAGTTCGCATGGGTCAAGTGGATGCAGCCAACACAGAACCGGGTTAAGTGGAGAAATATGGGAGAGGCCTTCGCCCTGCATTGGGTATAAACAGGATGAAGATGATGATGATTATTATGATGATTGTGACGATGGGAAAGTACTGGAAGATATCTATAGTGGCTGCACAGCAACCATAGTTCTTCATAAAAGAATAAAATTCTAGTTCCAAGGCAAGGAGACACGATCTGCCCTGTGCTATTTACAGCTTGCTCAGTATTCAAAGGCATGGAATAGCAGCAGCTGGCATCAAGGTCGATGGATAATATATGAGTAATCAGCGATTCGCTGATCCTTGTTAAGTAACTCAGGAGACAAACTTCCACTAATGGTAAATGATCTAGGCAGGAGGAGCAGAAAGGTAGGCATAAAATAATATTCAGAAGAGTAAGGTAATGATGAACGGCCTGGGAAAGAAACAGCGGTTTAAAATAGGTAGCGAAGCATGGGAAGTGGTAAGCGAATACGTCTACATAAAACAGGTAAGGATCGCGAATCCGGACCACGAAAGTGAATTAACTGGGAGAATGAGATTGGGATGGAGCGCAATCGGAAGGTACTCAAACATTATGATTAGCAACCTACCGTTATCATTCAAGAGGAGCGTTTATAAAAGTTGTATCCTACCGTTACTGGCCTGTAGGGCTGAAACATAAAGGTTAACGAAGAGGGTTCTACTAAAGTTGAGGACAACGCAGAGGGCCATTGAACAGAAAATTTAGGTGTAACGTTAAGCGATAGGAAGCGCGCAGAGTGTGGCACAGAAATAACTCAAGTTATTAGCATTCGAGTCGAAATTAAGAAGAAATGGATATGGACAGGGAGTGTATTTTGAAGAGAGTATAACTGATGGTCTCTAAGAGTAATCAATTGTTTTCCAAGGGAAGGGAAGCGTAGCAGGGGGCGGCAGAAAATTAGGTGGTTGAATAAGATTAAGAAATTCGCAGGAGTCAAGTGGATGCTGCTACTACAGCACCGACGGATGATGATGATAATGACAACGACTCTGTTTAATGAAGACGGGACTGAAGAAAACTGTTCCGTGAATTTCTCATCATAGTCGTGGTTGCAGTATGATTAGTAGTAGTTGCACAATTGAATAGTTGTTGCCATGAGAACCTAGTCGATTGATGAATATCGCGGAAAGACGAGTGTATCGTGGTGGCGACGCCATCTGCATCGGTGACGATACTGTTGAAGCTTAACTGTCGCACCACAAAAATAAATCCACTGCGCCAAGCAAAGGAAATGCACAAGAAAAGGAGCAGGATATAAGCGCACACTCGCAACTGCTTTCACTGATAAAGCGTTTATTCATATATACACAGTCGACGAAAGAAGCAAAACCAGAGGGAACAAAGCTCTCCTAAAGCTAAAAATTGGTGTTCTCTATGTAACCACATTAAGCAGCAAACACTTTGAAGATTAAAGTCATGGTCAACAGCATCAAAAAATAACGGCAATTCGCAATAGGTGCATAGATATTGAAAGTACTTAGGAAGTACGTGTACGTTGGACAGGGAGTGCCCAAAGTTCTCAAAAAAGGAATTCCGGCAACTATCTAAACGCATGAAAGCTACCATTGTCCCTCAAGCGGAAAATTTATGAGGGCTCCAACTCCGAATAATTCGTGCTACGGTTTTTCCAGTTGTGATGTATGAATGCTATGGTTGGACTGTGAAGAAAACAGACCACTGAAGAATTGATGCTTTTGAATTGTGGCGCTGTCGGGGTTCTTGAAGGTTGTCCAAACATTGTTCTGAATCTCATCATGTTCTGTTTCTTCTTATTATTTGTTTGTTGTTGTGGTAGGGATGTTCTTCCTTCAATGTGCTCAACCCATCACGTCCAAAGTGCTTCCTTTGTACTGAGGCCTTCGCGACCGAGTTTGAATGCTCTTGTATTTGAGTGCAATACCACCGCTAGGTCAGGGCAACAGCTTCGACGAACAGCCCCGAGGCTGTCAAGCAACGATTCCATTGCTCCCTTTATTAAACAGCGGCGGTATCAACCACAAGGCGCCGTCCCAGTTCAGTTTAGGTAACCCACAAAGTGGGGACTTGGGCTGCGATGGAAATACTGCGTCGCCTATTTCTCAATCAGCTCTCTAGGCGAACGTCGTCTTGGCTGCTTGGGTGCCCCTTCCGTGCCGCCAATCATTCATATCTCACCCTCCACTTGGCTGGGTAACACCAAAGCTTAGACGCTTCAGACACCTGGCAAAACCATCCAGCGGCGCTCTCTTCTGCCAAGCCAACTACGCTATTGTGGTTTGCCACCCCTCCCACATATGAAAGCACTTTCTGCGCCGCTTTGAACCGTTCACAAGCCTTGGATTGTTCAAGGTTCTTGGGGGGCTCTCCTGATCTTAATATTGCGTAACCATTACTTCGCCATGTTCACAGATCTCTGTACGCAGATCGTGTCCGCAAAATCGTGTCCGCAGCAGTTGTAATTCCGAAGCGGTAGAGGTTAATGAGTGGTGTCAATCGATAGAGGGGGACGTAATGTTATTATTGCCGAAACATATTTAGACGAAAAAGTTAATTAGGTAATAATAAAAATGACTGGCGCACATGAAAGGAAAGGCGCAGTATCTGCCACACTTGTTCAGTGGACACCTGAACTTCACGTAAGGGAAGGGAGGAAGGTGGGAGGCGTGCAGTAGAAAGGAAGGCGTGCAGTAATGGACATGACGTCAAGGATGTGACGTCATGCAAATGGAAGTAGAGTCGAAAAAAAGGGCATAGGAAGGGATAGGCGTGCAATTTGAAGTACCAAAGACTAAAATGAGCAGTCAGCAAATGAATTCAGCAACCAGAAGCAATTACAAGCAATCAACAGCAGCACCCGTGCTTTCAAATTACTCCAAAGCAGATTCTGCAGTGTTTAATTTTTTTCCATTCTTCTCCATAATCCCAGCACATTCCTCAACCCTTCTTAAGGCACTTCGATCTTCACTGATTGTTTCTGATTATGTTCCTTGTAAGCTGCCAGAGCACTATGCCGGTAAGGTAACCTATCCTGCGCACACATTACATGAGTCTTCAACCGATGTAGATGCGCGGCACTCGCGGCTTTGACCGCTTCGCCCATAGAAATAGAGGAGGCGTTGCTATAGACCAAATTTTTTAGCCGCTCCTGGGCGTGGCCATTTTCTGCCGACTAGCGCACCGCCGCGGGGGCGTTTCCTTGAGGACTGCAAGTATTGCTGCAGCCGTGCTGACACGGTAGCCACGTTTAGTAAGCCTCCAGGAGCTAGAGAACATCGCCCAAATATTTTCACCGCACGGTTGTGTTGGAGCGAGCTTATTTACATTGCCGTAGAGTAAAAATCGACTTTTTATTCATAGGCTTTAGATTGACGTTTAGGTTAACTGTGCTAGTGCATGGCCACCCTTCAGCTGCGCTAATAATGAAGTTTCAGTCCCTTACTGACGATAAAATGTTTCTGAACAAATTCAAACATTACTCTTACGTATGACCCGCTTACAATCACCCCCCCCCCCCCCCCCTTTCAATGCGCTCTTTTTTTTCCGCAAGTCATTTCGAACATCAGCAAATTATGCTGCGTCGTCGTTTGCGTGGTGCCAGTCACATCAACCAGTTATCTCTGTGCTTATAGACAAAGTAAATATAATCAAATTTTTTGGCGTTTTATTTATGAACAACGCCACATAAGGATCGTTTTTTTTTAATCCCCGGAACTCTATAGCGCCTATCAAACTGTTGCGCTGGCATGTCAAGTGTAATGCATCGTTTTATATCCTACACGTACTACATTCCCATCCATGAAAGAAACTGGAGCAAAGAAATGCTAGCTGGAGCATAACAACTAAACAGTTTTGATATGTTATATGGAGTTTAGCGTCCAAAGGTGGCATCGGCTGAGGCACGCCGTAATGGAGTGTTCTGGAAATTTATTGACTGCCTGGGGCTATTTAACATGCGCTGACGTCGCACACTCAGCTTCGTCTTCCTCGAAGCTCGGCCATCTTTTTTGTGATCGAACCTGTATCTTCGGACTCAGCAGTCAAGAGCCCTTACCACAGAACCACCGTGCAGAACACAACCCCGTTTCGCTATTTGTATTAAGCCTTGAACAAATTAACAGAGTAGCCATCTCTGGCGAGGTTTCAGCGGCAAGACAAGTACGTATATTTAAATTCGATGCTATCGCTGTGTCTGAAACCGCCTTTTAGCCGTTTGGGCCAGGCCACAGCATGCACTGAAATCGTGTTTGTTGCGTCGGAGGTAGATATACAAACAGCAAAAAGCTACTGCACTCAACCGTTTTGCAAGCCGACTTCTCTCTGAAGTGCTGAATAAATGGTATTAAATTCCTCGCCTTTATATTACTTCTACGTGTCATGTCTTCTGATAGCCGTAGAACATGCGCATAAATCATGAAAACGTTGCACTTACATTGAAGCGACATTCAAAGCGATAAGTACCCAAACGTACAGAACTACTGTCTTCATCTTACGAGATCTTCGGAAGCAGTTTGAAAAACAGCTATAATAAACCGAGAGTGTCTGTGCTCATAGCGGTTGTAGTCTATATATTTACAGATTATGAGGCAGAAACTTCAGAACTGTTCTCGGATCGATTATTTCACATTTTGCTGCTTGCCGCAATGCCCACATGGCCTTGGGTTCTACATAAGGCGAGAAAACAACAATATAGAGAAATGTGCAGCATTTTCTGACCTGATGAAATAAGCATGCTCTGTCCACGCTTTGGAGAGACGGTAAAAAGATTGACATCGAGACATGTCTTTGTTTTCCATAATTGCAAAATTCGCTGTGCGAGCTTGAAAATCCTTAGTATGTTTCTTAGTCTTTCATTATCATTTTCTAGAAAATAATGTATATATTTTCACTAGGTGGTGGCAATGACTTCGTCACCATGAAACACACCGGAGTTGTAGCACTTAAATAAATTCTTTATTGGATTGAATTGCGCCCGCAAAATGAACTAAAGGAATAATCGGCGACGCAGTAGCTAGCATGCTCGGAGGTTATCAATCTACAAATCCTCAAGGCAATCAACTGTGCTCAATTTAAAGTCGCCGCACAAACATTTAGATGAGCCAGCCAAGATGTACTGAAAAACTCCGGGACATTATGGAAACACTTCTGCTTGCCTGCAATCATTCCAAACTCATTCTGGCTAAAAAATATGCATAAGCAAAAAGCACAATATCGATCCGTGCGCTCAAATCATAGTGACGCGGCCGCGTACCAGCAGTTGTTGAAGAGCTATAAACAATGATCTGCATGGTTCGTAAGTTTTATTTGCCTAAAGAAACACTGGGCTTGTTTCTCATCACCTCTACTGGATATCACATGGCGGTGACAATAAGATATTTAGTAGAAATTGCGGCCTACACTTGCACAGAAATATCGTTTTTGGTCCATGCTATAATTTTATGCCATAGGTTTCAACCAACAAATATATGGCACACCAAATTGTAACAAATAACATTCAACAATATTATTGGAGTTCGTGTTTACAGCAAGCCAGCTCACAAACTTATAAAAATGAAAACAAAAATGTTGTTTCGTTCCATAATAAGCATTGCAGTTTACCGCCATGCCATTAATCGAAGCACCAAACTTCGTGCGGCAGAACACCAGGATAAGCAGTATTTCATGACATGATAACTGAAATGCGCCTCCCTTGTAAACTCTTTAGGTCAATTTTGTTACTGCTTGTTTTGTACTCGGAGTAAATTAATATGCTCGATCAAGTTTTAATTACAGGAAATGGGACGCACTTCAGGGTTTCGGAGTGACAATTCGATTACTCCGCACAATAACGGGGACACGTTATTAATAGCGTCTTCAAGAATATTAGTTTGCATGAGTCTAAAAAATACTAAAACATAAAAACAGCATACATTGCGCATAATTTAAAGCAATAGTGTGAAGAGCTCTTCCTGCAGAATATCCGGCCTCAAAGGTTGTGAGCGAAAAGCTCATGGGCATGGCTCTTTTCGGTTCCAGCAGCCAGCTGAAATCGCCGAGTCCTGATTGGCTCTAGAGACCTGCAACGTCGTGCGAATACGTGCATAGTATGGCCGATTCGAACGCACTGGTAACGCGGGCATCTCAAATCAGATGAAAGTACGGGACGAAATCGAACCCGCCAGGACTCTTGTATTCTGAGTCACTAATTGCTACCCTAGACTAGGGAAACCCGTCAGTACGGCTTGGTTGATCAGTCACTCCTCCACATGATATGGTAAGTTATGGCTTTACGACAAACGATATTTCCTAGATACTATGAATAATACTACAGTGAAAGCCTTTCTAAACCCAACGGCTACAGAAATGTTCCCACGAACTGACGGTTAATGAGAAAATAATATTACTCCATCGCAATCGAACCACTAACCCTCCGACGCCTAACCGAGCGCACACACCCCTAGGGCAAGCCTTGTTTTCTTTTCTTTATTGAGTGAAACTAAGATTTTAGGTTCCTGGCCACGGCGATCGTCGTCGGTGAAGGCCTCCCACGCACTGCTCCACTTTATGAGAAGCACAGGCCTAATCGAAAGACAGAGTTTGCTAGGACATGACTGTAACGTGATGTGATGTGGCGTGTCTGTCATGTGAATGTACTAACCTCAGCTATCCCTCTCTCATAACTTTTATATCCACTCATCCCCTTCCCCCAGTGCAGGGTAGCAAACCGGTTGCTTTTACTGGTTAACCGCCCTGCCTTTCTTCCTCATCTTCCTCCTCCTCCTTTTCTTTATTGCATGAAAAAACTTTCGGCGATCAGACACTAAAACGTCTGGTTCCTCAAATCACCGGGCTGCATTTTGGAAGCCCGCTCTAACAGTAATTTCCCACCATCACAAATGTAAAAAAAAATATTCATGGAGGCGCCTAAAAGTACCGAGATAGGGCAGCCAACTAGGCAGTTCTGCCTGGGCAGCATACACTCCCCGCACCAAAGCGCACTGCTCTCGAAATAGGCTTGATGATAGTGGTTCAGTATGAGGGCTCATCATTTGGCATTTTCATAAACTAAATAGTCTAAAAAAACAAATCAAAAGACACATTAGAGTTCTTCCGAACAGGCAGAAAATAAATACAACACGTTGTGATTTCATTTTCTCCTTAAGCGTCTTCTGCAATGTGTTGAAGAATAACATATCATTACAGCACTGAATAAAGAAGTTATCAGTTTTGTCTGGCGTTTTACACAGGCGGCAATTCGTCATCCATGGTGTAACTGCTCGGCATGAACCCTTGCCGAGAGAGATCATTGAAGTGTGCAGTTTGAAAACGAACGTTTTTGCAGATGCGCTTAATATGCTTTGAAATATGTTGCAAAGAAACTCCTGATAAGATTCCATGGAAAGGTATGGGGAGTAACGACTCAGCATGAGCCTCGCCCATCTGCCTTCTGGATATGCTATACAAGCAATATAAAGAAAAGAGTACAGGGAGGAATTGGAAGGAGTCCAGAACCTCTTTAAGGAACCCTCAGAGTCCATTGATGTGCCTTTCCTGTCCATGCCAATCAATAAGGCCCTTGAGATCAAATGCATCTAATAAGCACAGATACTAAATCGCCTATTCAAAAAAAAAAAGACAAAAAACGGAAACTAGCAGATGTATGAACAAGTTAACAACACCTAACCCACCAAACTATATTGGAAGAAACCAGTCACGACGCATGGGTTGCCATGTGTGCCCCAATCGAATGTTGCGAATGTTCTGTTTATTGCCTGCACCTTCTTTCTCGCACAATGTCGAAGTTGCACTACATAACCAACTTTTGCAAACAAGAACGTCTTGCAGATTTGCGTGTAAGCAAACCCCAAAAGTTCTTGACCCATTCACGCTTGAATTTGTGGCTGGTTGTGGTAAAACATTTATTGTGCGAACCGGAGTACATTACAAGGGTTGAGGTGGTTCCTGATCCCGGCTGGTGTCTGTCGAGCCGCGCCTGGCAGCAACCGCTTCCGCCCAGTCAGCCAGCATCGTTTGCGCTGCTTGGTCCGAGCTGGAGACCGCGATCTCCTAACTCTCTTGGTCCGTGAGGCCCCATTGGGGCGGTGGCTTCAAATCATCGCATAGAAACAATATGTGATTGAAGGTGGTTCTAGGTGCGCCACATAGAGAGCTTGTGGCTTAAAAGCAACAATTTCTGAATCCCAACCTGTTCCACTTTGGTGAACATGATGCACAAGAGCCCCTAGGTGATGTAGCGAGCCACATTCTACTGTAGTATGCCCCCAAAAGATTCAGCCTTGTACCCCATTGACCCAACCAGGATGATTTGGATCTCTCTGGATTAAGAACCGCGCCGAACTTTTTAGTTAAACTCATGCAGGGCCTCGAGTACAATCTTTCTGTGAGAACAGCATATGCTAGATTGTTATTTCACATTGAGTTAGGAAGAAAGTTTAAATAGCTGCACTGTTCATAATGCTAAGGCAAAGGGGTTCAAGATGAAGCTCAAACCACAAACGCGATAATAGAAACCCTTGGCAAAGAGATGATTTCAGTGCAATTGGTTTGTTTAGCTCTTGGTTAGCAATTAGCCATGCATAATACTCGTTATAGAACAGCCTGATCACCTTGAGCGAATATCACGAATATTGGCATGCCGCACATTGGCAAACAAGAACTCGCGACGGATTTTTATAAAGCGCTCTCTAGAAGCAAATCTGAATTAAATATATCTGATCTATCTCATCTAACACTGTCTCCAGTACCAAACGAGGAATGTGGACGTGGGTTTATGTATTGGGGCCTCAAATACTGCAAACCTGGACACAATTAGGTTTGTGACTACCAGCTCCATACCGCCGCAAAGAACAATGCCGTAAATTTTGGTAAATACATTGGAGATTAAAATTGGACGATACCCTTCAACGGACTTAAAGCGAGTACATAGTTTGGTTTTTGGCATGGATTTTGTATCGCCAGAAAGGGAAAGAAGGGGGGGGGGGGCAGAAATCCAGCATCATGAGATGCTTGAAAACGTCTAACAAAGCAGGGTCAAGGCAAGTCGAAAATGTTTGTAAAATTCGCCAGTAAGGCCATCAGGCGCAGGGGATTTCTCACCCTGCTATTCAGAAATAGCAGATTTAACCTCGTCCAAACTGAGAGATCCCTCTACTACAGCTCATATGTCTTTTTCAAGTTAAGGAAAAGGTTTGAGCAAGAGAATGAAATCTGATCTCCTATTTTGGCCCCCACAACTACCAAAGAGCTTCCGATAACAGTCCAAGAATAAATCCAGAATTCAAGTGCGCCTCGGCAGGTGAAATTACCATACTGAATTTGCAATATTTCAATGGCAGAGGAGTTTCCTTTCCGTCACTGAGGTCCCGTCGAGATGTCTGTTCGTCTAGATCTCAGCTGAAAATTTTTGAAGGCCTGCTTTGTTATTGATTTCTTCTGCTAGGCACCATGGCGAACTTTTGCAAGCACATGTACCTCGATAAACATACGACATAGCTCAGAAAGTTATGGTTCTTCTGGAATGTGATCCTTGCTGAAGCATCAATAGCCAAAATATTTGTCTCTTGTCAAATAAGTCCTACTTTTGAAAAACGATGAGGGCAGTGCGAGACCATGTGTCTTTCAAGCAAGCAGATACAGCACGCTAAAAGATTTTATCTAACAGGAGTCAGGTATTAATTTTCCACAACTTGAAACTAGGGCGCATTACGTACCGACTATACTTTCGTATCTGAACAGCGACCATGCAGTTAGCGCTGAAGGATATGGGCCGCAGCCTCTAAATAAGAACAGTACCTACTCGTCTAGTGAAATGAAAACCCTGTCAAGCCGAGTGCTGGACGAAGAATAAAAATGCATAAAATGAATACTGTCACCCTATTCTTGTCCAACATCCACAAGGCGCTAATGCAGGCGCTAATTATGTAACTAAAGCAGTACTAGGGTCATAAGGCTCGGTCTTCGTCCGTGCAAAGGGAATTGAAATCTACCCGTAGCATAATTTTACGATCTGTGCGTAAATGGTCAATCATTCACTGAAAAACCAGTCGTCTGTCATGCTGCTTCAAGCGGGCCTAAACACAAGTAATTCTGCATTGAACACCCAAAATTGCGATGTCACAGCATATAAGTTGCCCTTCCTCATCTATGCATTATAACATTGCTATGATATCCCATGTGTTGACCAGAAATAGAATCCACCCTCCACATGTACCTCTTTAGTTGCTAACGATCGACAGCTTTGTATTCTAGCAAAAATATCTCAAGAGCTCGTATCCTCGCCAGAGAACAGCTCGGTTTCCTGGATGGCTGTCATGCTGATAATTCATTTCTTGATGTTTCTGAGAATGTTTACAAAGCTGACGTCTTTCCTGGGAACGCTGTTCCTGGAAGACAGGAAAGGTCGCCTGGGAATGCTGAAGTCACATATTCTCCGTCTTTAGGAATACTTAGATGCAGCCATTTCTATGTACTCATTTTGCAGATGATGCGGCAATGTAGCATCGTTTTTACGTTCAGTTGTTATTGCTATCGTCTTTCGTTTACCATACAAAAAGCGGCAATATATATGCATGAGAAAATTAAAGTCATTTATCAATCCAAGTAACAAGCAACACAAATTACAAAAATATGACGGACCGCCGTCATGAAAATGTGTGCAATAATCCTAAAGAATCCGATCCAAATTAATGAGTTTGTTTTAAGTGCGGCTTTTATTTGACACGTACTACATCATTACACTGTACCTTTCGAAATCCACTTTGATTAATTCAAGTTATATTAACCATAGCCAACTCTTGAAAACAGGTTATATACAATCGCTCCCGTAATGTGGCGTAGGTTCAGAATAAAACTTCATAAACGGAGGAAGGGGCCAACTTGCATTAGAAATAAAGGTTGGCTTTTCTTGGGCCAATTCGTTTAAGTTATTATTCAACAAGGCTATGGCAGTAATTATTGTATTCGAAATTATGAGAGCAAATATAGCTTAGCTTCACAGCTATTTTTTTGTGTTTATTCTTTTGTGCTGATTCGTAGTTTTTTGTGTTTCTTTTAGGAAACTCTTTCAGGGTCCATAGCTGTAACAGTTTATTTTGAAACCCACTCAAATAAAATTACTTTGCGGGTTAGAGGTTTGCGTAGGTGCATTGTAAAGGAGAGCCGGCATCTGATCTATGACAGAGCAATTGAAGAGCCGAATAATTATGCAAAAGTAAGTAATGAAATATATGTTTTGTTTTTAGAGTACAATAATAAAATGAAATATTAAAGGCTAGAACATGGATGGTTTACTAATTTTTAAACGCATTTAAGTACAAAATGAAGGTGGAAGTATGGAAGGCTGAAAACACTTTTTCAAAACTCGTTCAATGCGTTCTCAACTATTGCATACTTATAAAAGAGCGCCACCGCGTGCGGCTTCATAGCCAAAAACATGATTACGTGTTCATAAAATATAGGGCTCTTCATCCAAACGTTCGCTGCTGGACCGAGGTTTCTTCTAAACCTTTGGAATTTTCGTCTTTTGTGCAGTCGTATTCAACATTTCCTTCTTCACCGTTTTTCTCTAGATTAGATTTAAATTAGATTAGATTTCTTGAAGTAGATCACCTTACCCTTGTCGCATATAAGTTTTCGGTGTCATTCTTTCTCCGTCCAAGAGGAATCTTGCTTTTGTATACGATTATGTAGGACGGCATTGACACAAACAGTTGCATTGGTCTGATAACGGCTTATCCAAGTTAGATGAGCCATATATCAATTTTGCATGCCTTTGCAATGATTTTGTTTGTTTTTCTGCTTATTAAACCTTCTCAATGATATATCACTTGACATTTGAGAATGACGTTTAGTATTTGTTCCGCCCATGTGCTGTGCGATGTCAGCGCACGTTACAGAACCCCAGAAACTTCCGGAGTCCTCCACTACAGCGTCTCTCAAAGCCTGAGTCGCTTTGGGACGTTAAACCCCACAAACCAAATCAAATCTAATATTTATTCCTCATTTAACTAAAATGATAATCTTTTAGGACTTAAAGTAAGCTTAATGAAAAGGTGTGGTGACATAAACTATATAAAAATATATGATGGTACTGTCGCGAATGTTTCAATTTTCTTCAGAATCAACACTTAATGGTATTAAGGTTTATTTGTTTTCCAATCTTAATAATTCTCCACATTAGATATATAGAAAATTACCTGCATATGCAGTTGTAGCAAAATAAGTTTCTTTAGGGGCATCTAATGATGACAAATATTTAAGACTTTACCATACTACAGTGCAGTACAGAAAAATAATCCGCTCCTATCCCGCCGTCAACCTGAGTCCCTCAAGCTTCAATCTACTGTGCATTCTTACAATTTTCTTTCAGAACTAGCTGAGACTAACAGCCATCATAATTTTAATATACCACCTCCCCCCCCCCCCCCCCCCTACCGACGCTTTCAAATACAGTTTCTTTCCTCATACTGTGGAGAGTTGAAATACTTACATGGAATCATCCTTTAATCAATGTCTGAATTTGCATCGGCACTTCAGTCGTAGCGTCAGAAAGTATTAAGAGTTGTGATAATATTGTTGTTGTTTTTATATATATTTGATGTGTTCAATTGTGCCAACTTTTGTATACCCACCCAAGCTATAGCCATGAAGTGGGCTGCAGGGATTTGAAATAAATAAATAAGCTGCGCAGCAAAATATGACGTTGTTCCACAAATTTCTAATTTAAACACAAATAGCTAAATTACTTGCGACGCGTAATGTGTACAGCTGATTTATGGCCTAATCAAGCTATCCATTTTGCAACGTTCGTGTTCCATTCCGCTTGAAATAAGCTATTCAACAATATAACAGAAGTGTTACTGTGGTTTGCATTGTAGTTTGATATTGAGATGAAGCCGAAGCCTGACTGTTCGTTGAGTATAACTCTCGCTATAATACTTATATTACATAAATTTCATGTGCCGCCGACATTATTTCGCGACTATATACAATTCGCGAAAGAGAATTGATGGAACTATGATTGCGGATTTTTGACATTCAATGTTTTAAACTACCTTGCCGATTGCAAAAGCTTAAAACTTGGGCGCGCCATAAATGATACCTTCCGCCAGTTTCAGAACATAACTTTCACCCTAAGAAGCAAAAAAATTAAAACGGTGGTTTCTGGGCAAATATTCATCATATCAATAATTTTTTTCACCCAGGTTATGCCGCACTTCTGGAAATCATCTGCAGAGACAGCAACTATTTGCGCCCTTAACATTTTGACGTACAAATCTTAAAATGATATTTGGATTGGTAAAACATTTAAAATGATGAAAAATATCCCTGTGTACTACCCTCCTAAAAATGCCGCGGCACGAGAACCTTTTGTATGTCAGCATGTTTACGCACAATATGCCAGTTATGGCTATAAGAAGATACTCTAGACAAGAAGATACTTCTGGTTTGGTTTGGTTTGTGGGGTTTAACGTCCCAAAGGGACTTAGGCTATGAGAGACTACGTAGTAGGGGACTACGGAGTAATTTCGACCACCAGTGGATCTTTAACATACGCTGACATCGCACAGCGCACGGACGCCTTCCTATACATCGTTTCGCCTCCATCGAAATGCAGCCGCCGAGGTCGGGTTCGAACCCGGGTATTGCGCACAGTACTCGGGCGTCACCACTTCACCACCCCGGCGGGGCAAAGATACTCCTCATGCTTTCGCCTTTCACTACTTTCGCTAAAGTTCCTCGTGACTTTCTTATTAGGTAGTCCGAGCTTAACTCAAAATTACTTTTCCATTGCATCATCCATCCTCAACATACAAATTAAGAGGGACTTTAGCGACTAAAGTATAGAAAGGCGAAATCCTGAGAATCCTTATCTTGTCTAGCATTCCTGCCATCTGCAATCCAACACTTGAATGCGCGCCAAGGAACGCCACGCGACAGCCGCCGCAAAAGCGGGACAAACTTTTTCCACGACAGAATGAGCGATAAAGGGCTTTCGCCTTAAAATTAGACGGTCTCTGAAAGCATACCCGCCATATCCTATAATTTGCCTCCCATGGTTAGCCTCTTGTTGGCATTCGCTGCAGTGCTACATATAATTGGTTTACAGGAAAGGAAAGGCATAGTATCTATCATTTCCTCCGGCAAGTGAGTTCGGGCGGTACACCATCGCTCCTGTCCCGTGACCTTCCTTGGCACGCGTTCAAGTGTGGCATTGAAGATGGCAGGAACGTATCTCGCCATTGCACCCGCCACCGTTTCGGTGGTGGACGACGGCTGCTGTTGCGGCGCGCGTCTTTCTCTCCCTCTTCCTTTTCTTTCTTCTCTATTTACTCCTCTTTCTGCCCCGCCGGGGTGGCACAGTGGTAAGACGCCTGACTACTCTGCCGGAGTACCCGAGTTCGAACCCGACCTCGGCGGCTGCGTTTCGATGGAGGCGAAACGAAGAGGCGTCCGTGTGCTGTGCGATGTCAGCGCACGTTAAAGATCCCCAGGTGATCGAAATTACTCCGTAGCCCTCCACTACGGCTCCTCTTTCTCTCTTTCCACTTTAACTCCCACCTTCTTCCCTTCCCTCACGGCGCGGTTCAGGTGTCCACAGAAAACGAGTGAGACAGTTACCGCGCTTTTCCCTTCCAGTGAACCAATTATTACTCCTCTTTCTCTCTTTCCACCTTCACTCCCACATTCCTCCCTTCCCTTACGGCGTGGTTGCGGTGTCCTCAGAAATGAAGTGAGACAGTTACCGCGCCTTTCCCTTCCTATAAATAACTCAGTTTTTTTTACACTTCTGTCTGCACTAGGATTGCCCCGCCGAGGGGGTGCAATGGTAAGACGCCCGACTACTTTGCCGGAGTACCCGAGCTCGAACCCGGCCTCGGCGGCTGCGTTTCTTTGGAGGCGAAACGAAGAGGCGTCAGTGTGTTTTGCGATGTCAGCGCACGTTAAAGATCACCAGGTGGTCGAAATTACTCCGCAGCCCTCCGCTACGGCTCCTCTTTCTCTCTTTCCACTTTCACTTCCACCATCCTCCCTTCCCTTACGACGCGGTTGCGGTGTCCACAGAAAACAAGTGAGACAGTTACCGCGCCTTTTCCTTCCTATAAATAAATCAGATTTTTAACTCGGGCAGCGGAGGTGGCTCAGCTACAGAGCCAGTAGCAGGCCTGTGCATTTTCTTTTCTTTCTTTATACAGCTCAAACAACAACAACAACATCTCGCCACGGCTAATCAGAACGCCGCAAAAGCGGGGCACACTTTGTCCACGGCAGCATGAGCCATTAAAGGCTTTCGCCTTAAAAGAGACAGAAGTTCTTCTTTGTGTGGCTGTAGGAAGAAGGAAATGAAAATGCACGGCTTGGCACTAGCTCTATAGCTGAGCTACCTCCGCTGCCTCGTGCGGACAGAAGAGAAAATAGAGAAGAAAGAAAAACTTCACAGTGGCTTAGCTGTAGTTAAGCCTTAGAGATTTCGAAAGCAAGAGAGGCGAAGTGCTTCCAATTAAAGGCGACACCTCTTGTTATGGTGCCTCGATACGCGCGCCCTCGCTCAAGGGGGGCGGGCGCATCGAGGGAACCTACCATGATGATGGTAGCGTTAGCTAGTCCCTTCGTAACGACCATAGCGCACCTAGTGGGAGAAGCACGAAACGCCCGGCGTGCCTGCGAGCCACGCTACGCTGAAGAGCCGACTTGGTAGCTCATTTTCGCCTTCGGTTATGACGTCATACCACCCGTTAGACTACAGCGCACCTAGTGGGAGAAGCGCTAATTCCCGGTGTGGCTACGAGCCACGCTACGCTGAAGAGCTGACTTGGTAGCCGAGCTATAGTGCTCTAGAATATTGGGCCCAGCTCTCACTGGTATGACGTCAGTAGTCACGTGGTGTAAAACATAACTACCGGACCACACTACGCTGAAGGCTCGAAACCTGACGTAGTAATGCTTTCGCAATAAAACAATAGGGAAAGAAAGACGCGCGCCGGAACAGCCGTCGACCGTCACCGAAGCGGTGGCTGGTGCAATAACGGCCCACAACAGATAAACATTCGGCGGCAGGCTAGCCACCGGAGCCAATGGCGGTGACCTACCTGTCCCAGCCCCATCAGGGCGAGGAGCAGCCACTCTCCTCCAGATGTTTCTTGATAGAGATACATTTTTTTGTATGTACAAACTGAAAAGAAAAAACAAACGCCGGACACGAAAAGTTTCTTGATAGAGATACATTTTTCGCCACCGCCATTTGTTTTTCGTTTTATGTTGGTACTTACCACCCCTTACCGTAATCGTAGGACCGCTTTAGTGCGTAGCGCTACTAGTTCTAATCACCCATTTCGCCGATGTTTGTCGGAAGCCGCTCACTCTAATAATAATAATAATAATTGGTTCACAGGAAGGGAGGCGCAGTATCTGTCACATTTGATTTCTGTGGACATCTGAACCACACCGTAAGGGAAGGGAGGACGGTCGGAGTGAAGTGCAAACAGAAAGAGGAGCTGTAGTGGAGAGCTACGGAGTAATTCCTAGGGTCTTTAACGGGCGCCTACATCGCACACACACGGACGCCTCTTCGTTTCCCGCTCACTCTCTCCCTCTGTGTGAACTAGTGGAGCTCCTGAGAACCTCGATTGTTCGTGGGCCTTTATTGTGCCCTGACATCGCACAGCACACGGACGCCTCTTAGCATCGCATCCGTTAAAACGCAGCCGTCGGCGCTCGGATTCGCAAAGTCGCTCACTTTCTTCCTCTGTGTGAACTTGAAGGGGAGAAAGTAGGTGGCGACGCACAGAGGGAGAGAGAGTGTGAACTTGAAGTGGAGAAAGAAGGTGGCGACGCCCGCTGCGTTGATGCAGTGGTAAGACGCCCGACTACTGTGCCGGAGTATCAGGGTACGATCCCTACCGCGACGGCTGCGTTTCGATGGAGGCGAAACGAAGAGGCGTCCGTGTGCTGTGCGATGTCAGCGCACGTTAAAGATCCCCAGGCGGTCGAAATTACTTCGAAGCCCTCCAGTATAGCTCCTCCTTCTCTCTATTACTTGCACTCCCACCTTCCTCCCTTCCTTTACTTGGTGGTTCAGGTGTCCACATAAACACGTGTAAGAGATACTGCGCCTTTCTCTTCCTGTAAACCAACTATCAATTAGGTGGCGACGGGCATCAGGCAGCTTTGCGAATCCGACTGCCGACGGCTGCGTTTTGACAGAGGCGATGTGAAGAGGCGTCCGTGTGCTTAGCCCTGAAGTAGCCGTTGCTCTAGCGAAGGCAGAGGGCTATAGAACCATGCGGTCGCTGATACTCACGGACTCAAACAGCTTGCAGAAATTACATGAATGGCAGAATAGGTCATCACGCACTCCGTATGCCACTCGAAGTGAGCGAAAAAGTTAAAAATCCATGTGAAGAAAACAACAAGACCACACACAAAATTATGTATGTACCGGGGCACATGGGGGTGGCAGGGAACCAAGAGGCCGACAGGATAGCTCGAGCATACACTACTTTCCTAGTATAAGATGAGACCACGGAACTTTCGCCAGTACCCAAGCAACACTTGGCCGTACCAGACAACTATAGAGACAGAAGAATGCGCTATCCTTATACGTTTTGTTATCAGGCCTAGCCATCAAGACAGCTCCAAACCTAAGGCCTGGTTTCTCAGTAGAAAAGTTTCAAAATCAAGTCCATTTCACCGCCATTTAAATTCAAGTCCTCTAACCTTGTTGCTGCCGCCATTGTGCAGGGGAGAACGCCTGGTAAGTTTACCCGGCATTGTTCTTTCTGGTAGAGTGGGTTCGTGTTTTCTGAACTTCTGCGTTTTATGTTGGATCAAACCGCTTGATGTATGAACAGACAGGGTGCCAGTAAACGGCTGTGAGCGCAATATGGAGTCGTCTTTAAATCTTCATGAAAAGTAAGTGCCGCATTGTCTCCCTCCTACGCCCTGCATTAGGGGTGCACACGCTCTGAGTATGAGAGCTCAGGTTATTAAGAACATTTTGAATATGTTCGTGTTTATTTTAGTATAGTGTGACGTTTTGAATGGAGCCTCCGAAAATAGTTTTATATATTGCGATAGCAAAACTGCATCAGGTTTCGAGCCTTCGCTTATCCCCAGCGGACGCCACGCTTGACCGTAAACAGTCGAGGAGGAGGAGGAGCAGAAGAAGACTGGTAACTATAACTTACGCTCTCGTGCCAGATTCTTAAAGGATGAGCCTAAATGTCCCCAACATTGTAGCACCTTACACTGAAGGGCAGGATGTTGTTGCGGCTTTAGGAAGAACGAAAATAAAATGCACGGGCTTGCTACTGGCTCTGCAGTTGAGCCGCTTCCGCTGCCGCTTGTGGACAGAAGACAAAATAGAAGAGAAAGAAAACGAAGAGAGAGAGAAAGACGCGCGCCGCAACCGCCGTCTTCTACCACCGAAGTGGCGGCGGGTGCAATGACAACCTGCAACAGATACAAATTCACTGGCAGGCTAGCCCCCACCGCAAGCTGCGATTGCCCACATGTCCCAGCCCCACCAGGGCCAGTAGCGGCCGCTAACAAGCAAAAGAAGCTTCCGCCGTTACTATCGTAATTCAACTAGGATTAACCAGAGTTAAACCACAACTAATTTTTCTCCAGAAGGATGACTGTGCGCCGAACAGAAATCAAATGATTCCAGTGTTCCCATTGAAGCTGCCCAGCAGGCAATCGTAGGTCTCATCGACGATATGCGCTGCTCGTCCATCCGAGTCATTACAAAGTATGGTGACAAGTTTTACTTTTTGCTGCGAATTCATAGCTCTTTCAAGAAGACGTGAGCATAGCTTTAAATAGATGTTATGAAAACTATATCCATGATTTCTATGTCCTGTCGCTCAGGACAGGACCGAACTTGCACATAACTATCTGGCGCACTTCTTTTTTCTCTAGTCTCCTCACAAGTGCTATTTAAGAGAATTGTAGATGATATTTGCAGTTATAAATGTGTGACAGGCTGTATTTCGGCACAGAAAACGGCGTAATGACTCGGGGCGGAAGAATGAATTAATGTGTTCAAGTTTTTGGGCAGAAAGTTTGCAGCATAAGCGCTACATTTTCAAAAAGCTAGTCAGCATGGTAGATCGTATACTCTCACTGGTTGAGGGTACACAGTATTTAATTGACTGCCCGTTCAGGTATACTCGATCAACATCACAATAAAGACGTTGACTTGTTCATAGGCGTGTGCGAGTTGCGCAGTAATTTTTGGGGGGTAAACCAGGGCAGCTTTGTTTGCTCTGGCGAGAGTTCGTCTTCAATGGAGCTACACTCACGTATGGCTCGACATGGAAGTTATATCTCCGCATCTTAATTGTACTCGGGCACAACATTCTTTCGTAAGACTCTCGGCCGCTCACGTCCGAGAGTAGGCGAATCATGGTCAGATCATTTCTTCATCGTATAGTGGGAAAAATAACCTCCAATGACAGCGTTTTAAGTGCTGTCTCGAAGAGCTGCTTTTCCTTGTTAAAGTTGTATCAGGTTTTATCGCGTCATAAGCTGCAGTTTCAGTGATTAGGGAGAATTTCTAAAAAGACGTATGCGCCAAGGCCGCAACCCCCTATGCTCGCTTGCTTTTCTACTTTACAATGGCGTCGCTTCACATCGTTACCAGAAAGCGCTGCGGTGTTTAGAGTGTTGCTGGCTTTTACGCAAGCCGTTTGTTTAGATCAAGTTCATATTTATTTAAGGTAGCGCATTGCACAGCCGCGTTCGTAGAACCATAGTTGTTTTACGCAATTTGTTCGAGGTTAGCTAATGTGTTTAATTTGGATGGTCTTTTAAAGTGTGCACTGAAACGTGACCTGTGTACGCCACCTTGGCATCATCGAGGTTGACATGTGAACGCAAATGGTCGGCCATTGACGTTACCTTGGTGATTATGGCCATTTGTAGAAACATATATCTTTCCAATGAAGCTTTGGTGATCAATGACGTTCAGAACAGTTTCGCACAAAAAACAATCAGCACTGTTATAAGATATATAAAAGAAAGTAAAGAAACATTTGCATCTAAGTTTATGCGTCGTGTGTCCGTACCTGGTTAAGCCATGCAGTGCATCACAAACGCGCATGTCTAGCGTATGATTGTGCAGGCAGTTAGTAGCACTGCCTTATTAGATCAGAAACCTGAAGCCATTACATCCTAAACCCACACAAGCAGCTATACCTGCTATGTATGCAATTAAAAGAAAATGAGATAATTTAAAAATATATCTGCTAGAAAGTCCACAGATGCAAGTCAGAAAGAATTTATGATGTGAAAACCATCCTTGGAGGAAAAATTACAAGGTTATTGTTTTCGACTTTTATGAGTGTAAATAATATAACTCATTGCACAGAGAGCCCAGGCATTTAAAAAAAGATTTATTTTATTAGAGTAATTATGCGGTTTGAACATTACAGGTGTTATCAAAGTAATCAACAGCTCTGTCAGCACCACAGAGCAGGAAAAAGACGAATAGGCAGCACAAAGGTGGGCCTTTTGGGGGCTTCTTTGTTGTCCACAGAGAGCAACCCGATACACGTCCTTCATGAAGAAGAAAATGAATGAAAATATATCTGAGTCGTGTAATTACAATATGTTTCCAAATGCATTGTATGAAAAAGAAAATGAAAGAACAGCGCAAAAAACCTATAACACCGACGCGTTCCCGCAAAACTATACTCCTAAAAAGTGCCAGATGTAAACTTTGAAGCTTTCAAAATTCCTGAATATTGGTTGTTGAAAATCGAAAGATGTTGTTATAAAGAAGCTACTCCCCGCAGTGTATAAACATAATTGCTGAAAGTTCTCTAATACAGGAACCTACAACCTACAAAAATATGTATTGGTAAACGCTAGTTCCCTTCCCTACGGATATATATTTTTCATTTTCTTGCAGAGAACACGTGCTTAAAGTTAGAATATAGCACGCCCTCTCTTTACAGATGTTCACGCCTGCGCGTCGATAACGGTAGGCTAATTTCTCTCTCTCTCTCTCTCTCTCTCTCTCTCTCTATATATATATATATATATATATATATAGATTGAAACAAGTAGTTCTCTACTGGCGAAATAGAAAGAAAAGGCGCCATGGGCAAGCATTCCGTTCCTAGTAGGTCATTTTACAAATACGTAGAGGATTATTAGAATGGAGACGATTGATTGCTATTGTCATAATTCACTAAGCTACCTATCCCGGGGGAGGTGGTGAAGGGTGGCAGTTCCTGGCCCTAAGGGGCTGGGACGGTAGGTCAACGCCGCTTGCGGCGGGCGGCTGGCCAGCCACCGAATTTTATCTGGTGTAGGCCGTCATTGTACCCGCCACTGCTTCGGTAGTGGACGACGGCTGTTGTTGAGGCGCGCGTCTTTCTCTCCCTCTTGTTTTTTCTTTCTTCTCTATTTTCTCTTCTGTCCGCGCGAGGCAGCGGAGGTGGCTCAGCTGCAGAGGCAGTAGCAGGCCCGTGCATTTTCTTTTCCTTCTTCCTACAGCCACAACAACCGCAACAACAACCTATCCCCTCGAAAAAAGCGTCATTACGAGCTTTCCACGGCTACTCAGGATATTACCTCAGTACATTCCCGACTACTGTCGACTAAGTAAATGGTAAAGTGGACGCCAGTCTATCAAGAAGCCTTCAAAGAATTGAAGCGGTGGGTATCAGACCTCACCAATACTATTACTCCCAAAATTCTCAAAGCAAAGTACATTTTGGGAGAGATCGTTGGACGTTATGTTAAAACATTATGTCACCCGACAGATTTAGTTGTTCACTTTCTATCACTCTCTGGGTATATAAAGACATGCTTCATGAATAAAACCGCAGTTGTCAGCTAAGCGCAATGTGTGTTTCTCTTCCTATCTGTCCGTGTTTATATCGCTGTTTTATTATTATTCTCAGAGCAGTTCGTGCTGCGCAGGGACCCCTCTGACGCTCGACCCCGCATTAGCACGGACTCCACATTAGCACGGACCCCACATTAGCACCGCGTCGAGGCGCACGGACCCCTCGACGCGGTGCTAAAGTATCAGCATGGCGGGACGCTTCATCCAATGGCTTACGCAAGTAGAACGTTGCTCCCCAGGGAAGCAGCATAACGCACAGTCTAGAGGGAGTACTTGGCATTAGTTTAGGGGGTACAGAACTTTCCACCACCATTACGGGGTGCCCTCTTTTCAGACGGACCACCAACCGCTGAGCTACATGCAACGGACAAAGCAACTAAATAGTAGGGTCTTACGTTGGAGCTTGCTGCTCCAAGGGTATCATTTTCAAATGGAGCATATAAAGGGCCGTGAAAAGGTAGGATTCGATTATTTTAGCAAATTGCCGATCCTTTCGCACGATATTCTTTTACACTGTATTGCCACTGAAATGCTGTATTATACGTGTAGGTTGACTCATGTGTTAGTTTTATATAACGGCTATGTTTCTCCCACCAGCTTAAGTTTGTTTATAGGCCTGTGTGCCGCCTTCTGTAGGTTTAGAATATTATGATGCTATAATATTCCGAAAGTGGGCGCCCGATCACAGAAAGGGCGGCATCCTTTAGCTTCCCATGATGCATTTATTTCAACCGCTGAATTGTTTCTGTAAACCGAAAATGTTCACGGAGACTATATATGGGACCGTAGGTAGGGCGTGCAAGATTGAGTACGTGCACCTTGCCTCAGAACGATATAGTTTTCCCTTGGTTAGCTCCAACTCCCTCCATGCTTGAGGAGAAAGTATGTGCTGCTTTTTTTGTCTCTGTCTAACATTTTCCCAACTCAAAGTCACCCATACTACGTCCAAAGCCTACAACTTCCTTTGTATATCCGTATATTTTTTCCCTGGTAATGTAACCCCCACAAGAACCGATGTTGTGGCGTACGTCACTGTTGTTTTTGTTATGGTTTACTTTTTCAAACCTAAGATAGCGGTCATTGAGTGCTAAAGCGGGATGTGCCTACGTGAGCCTTCCTCTGTGAGTGAACGTATTTGTGCGCTCTAAGTGGGTTTTGTCTCTGACTCCGACTCTGCACAAAGGCATCGTCCACGAGTGTCCTTTCATAACTGCAGAAGGTTCAAAAAGGAGCCGACGAGATCCCAAAGTCAGTCCACGCTCCTCGGAAGGAAACCCGAGCTGCAACGTACTCCCCGGGGGTTCCCGAGCCGCTTCCGCCGGCACCGCATCTACGGACCGCAAGCTGCTCCGGAAGAATCATCGCATTCGAGGGCCGCACGTTTGCATCGTCCCAGTGATGGACTGCTGCCACTTTCCGCGGTCAACTATATGTTCTACGCCGCTCTGAATTTTTTTCGCTGCTTCTCTGACTGTTACTTGCATCCC
>JAJIZL010064290.1:0-22227 GCA_023969395.1 Amblyomma maculatum | reverse complement strand
AGACAAATTCCGCATTAACGTATCTCTTTTCTTTCGGGACTGCTTGTCTGGCCGTCCTCACAAGACACAGCGATAAAGGTTCCCGTTAGACGACGCCGTGCCTTGCCGGGGTGTTCTGGTGCTTTCCGCTGGACCCCGGCCGCGAGCCCTACTCTACCTTCGTGGCTTGCGACCATCTTGCAGCAGGAGGAAAGAGCAAATCAAACAAAATACTCAAGCAAAGGCAGTCTTAGATGTATGTGCATTTTTGTGGACATAGCTGCGGAGCTAAAAACGTAGAATGCCTTTTTAGTTTTTACTGGCCCCTCCTGCCTTTTTTTTTGTTTATTCCTCCTGCGGGCAACATACAGGTGTTGTCCATGAAGCGAGACAAAATGAGGTGCTGAACCTCTTGACTGGGTTTTGATCGCGCCGAGGTACAGCAGCGGGAGCGTTATTGAATTATACAATAAGAAAACGCTATCTTCGCCGTCATTTACAAAACAGACACATAAAGACACTTTCTGTAAATTTAAATAATGCTTACTAACTGATATACAAAATTGACACAGACATGCAATACAAAATGGTTGTTTGAACCGTAAACATAACAGCACATCAAACTGAACTAGACGTAAGCATTTTGCTGTCTAGGACACAACGTTATATAGAAAGGAAAGCGAAAGAGATGCGTTTAAAACCCTTGAGCGCAAAACTATCATTACCAGCATATATTACAAATGTATAAGAACTACACAACAACATGATTTGGTACTCCATTGATTGTGTTCCGTAGTTGGTATGAGGCCTATTTACCACAGCTGAAGTCTGACGTAAGTATAGTAGATCTATTTAGGTACGTGGTAAAAGAGTTGTAATTTGTTTTTATTTCCTTAAAAATAACTTGCTTAGCTTGAATTCATATATAGTATTGACAGGGATCATACGACACTGTTTTGCCGAGCAACTATGGGTTTTTTTTTCTGCAGGTAAAAGCAACCAAGCTGCACGCGACTGCAGGGCTGATATTTTTTCGAAGTCATTTCTGTTACAGGTACCCCAGATAAGAAGACAGTAACTGATGCGAGAAGGGGTAAGATGGAAATACAACTGCCTTTTTAGCGAGAAAGGTAAATAATATCGCAGCCGAGAAAGCATACAAATAGCTCTGTTATGTTTACACGGGTGTGGTCTATGCGGTCCCTCCAGCCTAGGTTGGGATAGAATTTAACTCTTGGAAAGGAATGGAAGCTGACACGTTCAAGGAAGCAAGAGCCGTTGCGAAGCTTAAAATCATAACCCAGGCAGCACACCAACATCGCACCAAACCCGGACCAACGTCGACAAACATTGGTACCAACATTGGCGTAAAACTGGGTTTCTGAGAAATTACAAGATTTTTATATATTGGTCCGGCTTATATGCCAACATTGCACCTGTCTTGGCACTGCCAACATAGGTGCAAAGCTGGTCATGCCAGTGGTGTCACATGATGGAATTTAATGGCATGCCACTAGACTTCATTGGCACACGTGACATTGGCAATAAGCCGGTCGTGCCGCTAGTACCGCATATTGGTATTTACTGGCATGCAGCGAGTATTCATCGGCACAAGTGGCACTGGCGCTGCCACTGTTTAGCCACCTTTAGCCATGCAGTTATTGCATCCTTGTCATTACTGCTGCCATTTGCTTAACTCAGTCTGACAATTGTGGTTTTCTTATGCAGTCATTTCCCAATACCATCTTGCATGTCATCTCCCTAAGGCGCCATAAAGACCATGCAATAAATGAGACAAGCAAAATATTTTCCCAAAACCTTTTATTGAGAGCTCATATACATGTACATGCCACAAGGACATGAGAGGGCCAAAATGCAGTGCAGAAGGCATTGCGTACAGGGTTAATATGGGAGGGGCTAGTAGGTGGAATTGGGAACAGGGCACTAAAAGCACATGACAAGGTAGTGCAGGGAGAGGTGATGGGGTGCAGTGTGCATTTGATCATGATGGAAGAGCCTGGACATGGGGAGCAGGGGCGATGCACTATGGCCTTGTAGTGCGAGAGGTGTTGCAAGAATCGGAGGCTGAACATTGGTGCACTCCAGAGCACTGTCCATCATGGAGGGAAAATGGCAGTGGACTGTGTTGAGCATGGTAGTTAGCAGTGAAGGGCCGATGGATCAAGTGATGTTGATGGGACGGAGGAAGCGCATGGCCAGGCATTAGGCTGGACACCCTGCAGGAAACAACCATTTATAAACAGTTTGTTGAGGAGATTGGCCCGTGGGTCTTACAAATGACATCTGCACATAGAAAAAGCATTTATCACCATAAGATCCAAACTCACCTTCTCAACGCTTATCCAAACACACATTTGAAGTCTGGGTGCCCTATACGATTGAGTACAAAATACAGAACGCCGCTATAGTAAAGACTCTGATATAGTAACCTCAAACTGAAATCCCGGTTTATCTTCCATAGGCAACTGTACATTTTTCCCCATTTATAGTAAATATATTTTTGATAAAAATCGGTTAAAGTGCTTCTGGTCACGGCGACGACTCCCACGATGATATCGCCATCCGCGCACTACCTAGAATCGCGAGGCCAAGACTTTTTGTATTTGAAAACAGAAAAATAACTCCGAGTGTTAGTTTAGGTGACTTTACCACTAGCCTTAGCAAACGTCAGGCAAAGCCTACTTTACAAAAACCTTGAAGCCGTGAGGGAAAGCTCGCAGCGTGAAGAGAAAAAAAGTAAAGCTGTCTATAAACATAGCAAGGAGACGGCGTGGTGCATTCAGAAAGTAGAGAAGAGTAAAAGTGCAGGAAGAAATAGGGAAGGGGAAGAAATGGGTTAACATTCACTGCAATGTGCAGCACAAAGCATGAGGCAGCGGAGGCAGAAAGTGGAGGTGCAGCGAGTACGTTCTTACAGCACTTTAGTGCCACGCGCATTTATCATTAATTGCCTTTTAAAAGACAGAAAGAGCAAAAAGGGACACCATGCTCATGCAAAGCTTTCGTTTTCACATGAAGTCGAACTTGGTTGCATTCGTAATCACGTTATCCACATGCTTAACAGGTACTTCCACGAGATGTAGATAAATTTTATAATGCAAAATCACACAAAGCGATGATAAAAGCGAGATGGAAGGTATCTCAGTTTTTTTTCATTGAGCAACAAGACGTGTTCACTGTGCGCCCATTTAACTAATAGAAAGCATTTTGAGGACCATGTCATCACAGACCACTGATATAGTAAAGACCCTGATATAGTAAATATTTTGCTGGCTCTAGTGGCTTTACTATAATGGGGTTCTCCTGTACATATTGAATTCCTATTGCCACACATTCTTCTTTTAGAGCATTTTGCGACAGGTCTCTGGGCCTGCAAGGACATGGAGCATCTTATGACGTAGGGATGAAAAAAATACATGCAAAGTAATATGCATCCCACATACAAAAGAAAGATATTTGGAAGGAAAAACCTGATTTCGGCAAACCGATAACTTCAGGTGGATGCTTAGTGTTCATATACAATTACAGTTCCTGAAAATATGGCTGTTCAGGCTCCAGAACGTATTAATTTTTTAAAAATCCTTAAAAGCTCCCATAAGCAATATGGATTACTAAGCATGCAAAACCGGATGATATTAAAGAACACATTAAAGAATATTTTTCCGCAGTACGCCAGTTAAAGGCACACATTCATTACTGCGGCCAGAATAAAGAAAATGTTGCCCTGCCAGAATCGATCAAACTATCTTCAATCAGTTAACTGAGGGAGATGTGTACATTGCAGATATTCTCAAGGCTGTGTATGCATATTATATTCTCAAGATCAGTGATGAATTAAACACACCTGCTGGGTTTACAAGAACCATATCGTTTCAAGTTCCAGCTTTTTAGTTTTCACAGCTTTTATTGCATGCTGCATTCTACTATAAACAAGATACTTTGTTGGGCGAGTTGATCAGCGCTTGTGCTGCGGCTTCCTTTTATCTTGTCCTGTGTATTCCTGTTCGCGCTGTTTAAATGAACTACTATAAACAATTGCCTTACTTGTAATGTACCAAGGAATAGTTTTCATACAGTGCTCATTATAAATCAAAAGCACCAGAACAAGCACACACACACAAGAAAAGAAGAACGGGACAAAGCGCCACTCACAACTGTATTAATGTGCAGAATAAAATACCTATTGTAAGAGAAGGCTAGGTCGAGACGGCGAGGTCGTGACGGCAAGGACAGCGAAACCTTGTCTAGCGTTTTAATCCGACCACGAACCCAGTCGCGCGCCGGAGCCGGCGCCGCGGGACGATGAAGATGGCATGTACAAATGAAAGAAGGTCCACAAAAGGCTCACACAATCTGCCCGGGGGGTCGGAAGCGGCCAGCCTGGCCGCTCCTAATTAACCGATGTACCGCGGCGCAAAACGGTTTCAAGCGAGAAACATGAACAATTTCAGTTCCACGGTGGCGTCGATCGGCTGAGGGATCAACAGGCGTGACTTTGTAGTTAACTGGAGAAGTTTGGCTGATGATCTCGTAGGGACCAAGGTAGCGATGGTGGAATTTGTCACTAAGGCCAGGGGTGCGCAGTGGTGTGAAAGCAGTACTTCGACACCGGGACGATAAGAGACCACGCGATGCGTAAAATCGTAGCGACTCTTGCGGTCTTCCTGGCACGCTGCTGTGTTTAGGCGGGCAAGATGACGGCATCTGGCCACACGAGATAAGAACTGAGTAGGTACTGATGTGGAGTAGTCGGGCGTAGAGAAGAAGGAAGCGTCGAGAATTGTAGTGGGAGGACGGCCATAAACGAGGAAAAATGGAGAATAACCGGTAGTCCGCTGTACTGCTGTGTTATAGGCGAAAGTGACGAGTGGTAGAATAGTGTCCCAATTTGATAATCCGGTGTGATGTACATGGGGATCATATCCGATAAGGTGCGGTGAAATCGCTCAGTCAGCCCGTTAGTCTGGGGATGGTAGCTTGAGGTTGTCTTATGAAGGGTGGATGACGCGTGAAGAACTTCGGCAACGACTGCCATTAAGAAGGCCGTCCCGCGGTCGCTTACGAGCACCCGAGGAGCGCCATGACGCAGTACAATTGATCGCAAAAAGAAATTTGCTACTTCTTGAGCGGAACCGGTCGGTACAGGTGCTGTCTCAGCGTAGCGTGTAAGGTGGTCGACAGCTGTTATAACTAAATGGTTACCCCCATCGGAGAGAGGTAGAGGACCATATAAGTCGATGCCGACTACGTCGAATGGCGTGGCGGGACAGGGAACAGGTTGTAGAAGGCCAGCGGGCGAAGACGTCGGCCGTTTGCGACGTTGGCACAGAGGGCAGGATGCGACGTATTTGGCAACGCAGGAAGATAGGCCAGGCCAAAAGAATCGTTTTTTCACGCGGTTGTAGGTTTTGTCAACAACAAGGTGACCTGCAGTAGCGTCATCGTGGAGAGCTGCCAGTATACGTGGGCGAAGCACACGCGGCACGACTGGGATCCAGAGAGTTTCACCTGGGCAATATACGAAGCGGAGTAGGATGCCATTTTCGAGCTTAAAATTGCGGAGTGTCGGCGAAGCCGAGCATTGGGTGGGTCCGAAGCGCCAATAAGGCGGTCGATGATGGGTAGGCAGTAGGCATCGGCTAATTGCTGTGAGCGGAGAGCGTGTTTGTTCTCAGAGTCGTCAAATGAAACTGTTGAGATATACGTCGGGGAAAGAGATGGTCGGCTGTGGTCATAGGTGGAAATGCATTGGGGAGAAAAACAGCAAGCCGATTCCGAAAGTGCACAGCGAGAAAGAGCGTAGGCGTCTTGGTGTTGGCGACCCGCATTACACGTGGCGGCGAAATTGTATTCTTGCAGGCGTAGAATCCAACGGCCAAGTCGGCCTGTCAAATTTTTGAGCGAAGACAACCAGCAAAGAGCATGGTGATCGGTCACAAGTGTGAAATGCCGACCATATAGGTAAGGGCGAAATTTTTGAACAGCCCAGACGACGGCAAGGCACTGCTGCTCGGTAATGGTGTAGTTTTTCTCAGCTGAGTCATAGTCCGACTGGCGAAGGCAATCACTTTCTCACGCGAAGTTGCATCGCGCTGCAGGAGTACAGCTCCAAGACCGAGACCACTGTCATCAGTGTGCAGGATGGTTGGAGCGCTATCACTGAAGTGGCCAAGAACAGGGTCTGATGTGAGGTCGTGCTTCAGATTATTAAAAGCGGCTTCG
Source organism: Amblyomma maculatum (assembly GCA_023969395.1). Lineage (NCBI taxonomy): Eukaryota > Metazoa > Arthropoda > Arachnida > Ixodida > Ixodidae > Amblyomma > Amblyomma maculatum. The sequence goes on along the minus strand of JAJIZL010064290.1, from coordinate 16,005 downwards.
CACTGTTCAGTCCACACGAAAGGGCTGCGCGTTGTAAGTAGTTCATGAAGTGGAGCAGCAATACTTGCAAAATTCCTTATAAAACGCCGTAAATAAGACTCCAGGCCGAGAAAACTGCGCAATTCTGTAATACGTGGTGGACGAGCAAAGTTCAAGACCGCGATGATTTTTTCGGGGTCTGGACGAATGCCGTCATGGCTGACTAGATGTCGCAATATTTTAATTTCCTTCTGTGCAAAGTGGCACTTCTTGGTGTTGAGCTGAAGGCCCGCTGAAGCGAGACACGTGAGGACCTCATTGAGGCGGCTGAGATGGTCGTTAAAAGTTGACGAAAAGATGACAATGTCATCCAAGTAACATAAACAGGTTCTCCATTTTAGGCCACGAAGCACAGTATCGATCATTCTTTCAAATGTCGCTGGTACGTTACAAAGTCCGAAAGGCATAACAATAAATTCGTAAAGGCCATCGGGAGTTGAGAAAGCGGATTTTTCTTTATCGTCCTCGTGCATACGTATTTGCCAATAACCTGAGCGGAGGTCTAAAGTCGAAAAATATTCGGCGCCTTGAAGAGAGTCAAGGGCGTAATCAATTTTTGGCATTGGGTATACATCTTTGCGGGTAATTTTGTTGAGTGCCCGGTAATCAACACAAAAGCGTACCGAGCCTTCCTTTTTTTAACTAACACTACTGGGGAGGACCATGGGCTTGTCGAGGGATGAATAATATTGCGATGGAGCATGTCATTTACATTTTCTTCAATTACTTTTTGTTCAGAGAGGGAAACCCGATAACGCCGTCGGCGAACGATAGAGTTACCTTCAGTAATGATGCGATGGTGCGCAACACTAGTCCGTTCCAGTGGTGGGGAAGCGGCATCAAAAATGGCTTGGTGGTGTCGAAGCAATGTCAGCAGTTCTTGGCGTTGGTTCGGCATGAGGTTAGGATTAATAGTCTTTGTGAGAACAGAAAGAGAGACGTCTGGCGAAACACGGCGCTGAGGCAGAGGGGCGGTGAGCACCATCAAGGACAAAGGTTGAATATCCACCATGCAGGGGTGAGAAGTTCCTTTTGGGAGCACGAGGGATTCACGTGAAGTGTTAGTGGCCGCTACTGTCGCTGAGCCGATGCAGAACCTCACAAGACTAGACGGGAAGGCGATACCGCGTGCAAGATGACGATAAGATGGTGCGATGAGTACGTCCCCGTCAGTGATGTCGTCAGAAACAACGGTAAGCAGTTTTTCGCACTGAGGAGGCAAAACAGTATTAGCGGCGACAACGAGGGGATGATGTCGTTCAGAAACTTCAGATGAAAAATCGCTGTCTGTCATATGGATAACACGGTCGCCACAAGAAATTAACGCCGAAGCGGTTGACAAAAAATCCCATCCTAAAATCATCAGATGCGCACATATGGTGAGAGCACAGCAAACTGCACATGATGGCGGACGCCTTCAATAACAATTCGTACGGTGCACTTTGCTAAAGGGCGCAAAGGGACGTCATTGGCTCCACGGAGGTCAGGCCCATCATATGGTGCCGTCACTTTTCGCAAACGGCAGCACAAACCAGAGTGAATGACAGAAATTGCAACTCCTGTATAAATCAATGCTCCGACCGGTAATCCTTCAGCGAAAACAGAAATCACATTATACGGGCGATGTGGAGGACTTTTGGTAAGTTCGCAGAGTGCAGTTTGACCTCCGGAAACTTCAACGCTTAGTTTTCCGGATGGCGGACAAGGATAGTTGTGGCGGGTCGGAGAGGGGAAACTGAGCGGCGGTATGAGGATAGGGTCCGACGTCGGGATGCATGGGTTCCACGAGGTTCAGACGAGGATTCTGGAGGTGGGGATGATCTTCGAGGTGGGCTTGGAATAAACCAGCGTTGATAATATGACGTTGGAGGAATGTCACTTTCAAAGGTATCGTAACCACGGCGCTCGTTCTGGAGGCGGCGACGACAGACGCGGGATATATGTCCTCTAATGCCACAGTAATAGCAAATTGGTCGGGAGGGGCGCCAAGGTGCGTAATAGGGTGGTGCAGGTTGAGCCGTCGCTATTGCATTGACGTGATTGTAGGTGGGTGCCGGTCGAGGCGGGGGAACTAAATGAGGGGGGGATGCTGCGACGTGCGCGCAAGTCGGTACGGAGTGGGGTGCCGGAGGGCCAGATATCATAGGTTCGGTGATTGTTGCCAGCTCTTCTTTGATGATGCTGCGGAGACCGGCGTCATTAGATGTTGCGGAAGAGTGATCGCACCCGTGTCGACAGACAGGCTTGAGGGCCTGGAGCTCCTCGCGGATGATGGCTCGAATAAGTGCCCGTAGGTCGAGATCAGCTTAGGTCGGGCCAGTAGCGTTGGCGGGCTGCAATCGGGAGGACTGCAGCTGGTCGATGCGTTGGCAGGTCGTAATAATGGAATCAATAGTTGAAGGATTCTGAGCAACTAGGATGTTATACGCCGTAGAATTGAATCCTTTCAAGACGTGGTGTACTCGTTCATGTTCCGCCATGGTGGGACTAATACGCCGGCAGAGTGCAAGTATGGCCTCTATGTAAGATGCATATGACTCATCAGGACCTTGAAGGCGTGAAGTGAGCTTGGTCTTCGCGATCTCAGTCCGAACTGCCGGGTCGGCGAAGTACTGTCAGAACTGCTGTTTGAAGGTGGTCCAGTTGGTTGGGGCTCGCGGTTGATGAACCAAGACCTGGCGACCTCAATAAGGTAGAAACAGATGTTGAGAAATTTCAGAGCATCGTCCCACCGGTTGTAAGCACTGCAACGTTCATAGGTGTCAAGCCAGTCATCGACGTCTTCATCGCGATGACCAGCGAACAGCAGCGGGTCGCGCTGTCGTGTGGGCACAGTCGGAGGGGGTGGTGCAGCCGAGGTAGAGGGTCCGGCTTGTTCGTGGGTACTGTCGGTAGACATAGCGATGGTGGCAGTTGCCAAACGGCGACCGGAACGTAGCTCCAGCGAGAGGCAGGGCCCAAGGCAGCAAGGGGATCAAATTTCACCTCCACCACTTATAAGAGAAGGCTAGGTCGAGACGGCGAGGTCGTGACGGTAAGGACAGCGAAGCCTTGTTTAGAATTTAATCCGATCACGAACCCAGGCGCGCGTCGAAGCCGGCGCTGCGGGACGATGATGATGGTATGTACAAATGAAAGAAGAAGATCATGGCATGTACAAATGAAAGAGGTCCACAGAAGGCTCACAATATATATCTCAATGGCGGCGCATGCGCAAGGAACACATTCATCATCATGCAGTTTAAGATATGTTCAATAAACGCTTTCTCAGCATTATACAGATTGATTGACGTGTCAGTGACTCACAAATTACCTTTCTTTCCGACATAAAACGCTTCAATTAGCTCTCTGGCCATCGTATTACCACTCCTTGCAAGAATGCGCACATCAGAAAAACATGGTTCACAAGTGCCTGAAGGGCAGGATCTGATACGCTTTGGAATATTGGAGCAATCTTTATTTTGCTCTATATTACGTTCACGTTCCTGGATTCGCTCATTAACACATCGGCCGGTTTGCCCGATGTAGGAGCAACTACAAGAGAAGGGAACTTCATATACAACCCCTTCGGCACATTTTAGAATTGTCGCCCATGCCTCATACCACAGCCTCTTTCGCTGAGAAAGCGTTTTTTGAACATAGCTTATCTTAAACTACATGATGCTGAATGGGTCCCTTGCGCATGTGCCGGCAGTGAGATATATCTGTACTTTGTTCTGCACAACAAAACCAGTTGTGAGTGGCACTATGTCCCGCTCTTCTTTTCGTGTGTGTGTGCGTGTTGTTTTGGCGCCTATAATTTATAATGAATAAACACTAACTAGCCCAATATAAGTTATCTTAATCATACAGTGCTGCTTGTTCAGCTAAAATGATTATAGTTAGCCGGCAATGAGCAATTGAGCAAGTACTAGAAATTTACTTTGCATAGGCAGGAAAATATGCTAGATCTGAGTTTAATGATGTCATACGTCCTTATCAGCTAGCAGCCTAACAGGTATGCATTTTCCCTTATCACAGCTACTCATATGGCCATACCATCGGCAACCTTCTATGTGCAATTATTTTCGGTTAGGCATACATGGGTCATTTTATATCCAGGTGCCAGGTGTAGTGCTCGGGCATCTTCAAACCAATTCATTGTAATTGTTGGTATAGAGAACAGTAAGCTGCCTGAATACATGAGGTGAAATATTATTTTGCATGCTTAAGCACACATTAAAATACAATGCTTGATGTGACTATGGGATCACAAAAAAGATACATCTAGCGACAGCGATTTTTCATTTTCACCCTATCACAAGTTCCTTGAAAAACCAGTTTAATCCAGAGCTGAAACGTTGTTTCGCACACATTTTATATTTCAGTATCTATGAAATGTTGCTATTTTGTGAATTTATTTCAAAATCAAAATGTCTTAACAGCTTCACAAATGGTTCTTTTTTTCAAAAAATGACAATATTTTGTACTCAAATTAAAAATAAGATTGTGTCTGGAGAAATAGCATTGTTTGCAGAACAAAACAGCACATATGCAAAAAAGCAGCAATATCGCTCAAATTTAATGTGCAATGCATGAACTGAGAGTTCACCTAAAATTACAAGTACAATAGCCCTGTATACATGGACTCGACAGCCCTGGTTCGAATCAGAGTTGAGTAAGCAAGGTCACCGTTACTCGACCCGGTTGGTGTGTACATGAACTCGCTTTCTAGTGAGTAAGTATCGCAGCGCAGCGTAGCGCCGAGATTCGAAGTTGTTGTGCAAGTTTCGCACTCGTATTTGATCCCATTGCCTTTTACTATCGTGAGCTTCGAATATTTTTTTATCCTTGATGAGCGCTAAAAAGCATCCAATTTGAGTGACGCTCGTCGCCGCTTTAAAGGCTTTTTCATATCCCAGAGTTCCCGATAACTGGACTTCCTGACTGCACAGCGTCTACATGCCTTTAGATAAGCGGGTCGAGCGCGTTAACCTACCCCCTGCAAGCGAGTTTACGCGACCCACTCCGCCGCCTATTTTACTCGACTCGACTGTGTATACATGAACCCCACAACTGATATTTTACTCGATAGACGTACTCAACCCCATTCTGCCGAGTTCATGTATACAGGGGTCGAACGCACGTGTAACAAGTAATAATGCTGCTAAGAATCCAATCTATTATCTTGTGGCTCATCCAGGTTTCTAAAAGATATCTTGTCTGACAATGGAGAATATTTGGGGTTAAGCAGCTAAGCAATACAAGATTCATATGCGTGCTCGAACGCATGACTCCTCAATGCACTTACAGTTGCAATTTGCTTGGTCATGTGGCAGTTGACTAAACCGTCTGACCAGACATGACAATCGAAAAAAAATCGGGGGATCATTTCTACTTTTGTTAAGACCTACAAAAGCCGTCTGGCATGGTTTTTGTTGTTGGCATAGCATTCAGAGACTGTGGGAGTTTGGCAAAGTTTTATAGGTCTTATTTTGCTTGGCAGTAGCGAGTGTATGCAGAAAAAGAAATATGAGTAGGGATATAAGGGGTGACAACATCCCGAACTGAACCTATTGGACTAGTGATCCACACTGTGTATCTTAAATGGCGTCACTGGTCACATCAAACACAGAAAATCGTCCTTGAGTATGACAGATTTGAAGCCCAAGAGGTGGTTTGGTTGTGGGCAGGTAGCTGGAAATGGGCAGTCCCCCTGAGAGGTGAGTGGCAAGATAAATGCCACCCATTATGGAGAAAGCCCTGGCAAGCATTCAGGCAAAGCTGCACATATATGAGCAATCAATGCACAAGAAACGTCCCCTGAATGAGCAGCTGCACTAATAATTTCATTTTGACTTGCAGTCTACCCCTCCTGCACTGTAAGCAAGTGTGCTCATGTTTTCCGAACTCACAAGCATATGCCAAAACGAACAGAATGTTCTCTAAAATTTACAAAATTTGAACGAGTACTTCATGATGATCTTCTTTCTGTAGATGTCTTGCTCTAGGTTTACAGAATAAATTCATTGCAGCTGCGAATAAAGCGAGTTAGGAGCTAATTGCGAATCTCAATGGCTTGGGGAGAGAACTATTTATAATTGTCGCTTTGAGGAAAGTAAATAGCCTGGTTTAGGTCAAGGTAATATTACGTCTACATGGCTGAAGCCGGTGTAAGCAAGCAGCATTGTACAAGCAATCAGTAACTGCACATCGGTATGAACAAATACATATAGTGCAGGCAGCAGTAATGAAGGGAGAGTGAGAGGCAAATAACCTGAGCAATACTGAATGGCTTTCTTCTCTGCAACCTCCATACATTCTTCCAGCGAATTCTTGTGATGTAAATATAATCAAGTATGCTAAATATTCCATCGCTTAAAGCGCCTGCACCTCCCAAGTCGAGTGTTACGCAAATGACAACTACTTCGTCATTTAAATAAGCTACGTCTGTTATTGTGGTATTGCACCACAGGTTCACTCAATCTTGCCTCAACTTTAAATAGTCACATGCTGTTGAAATAAAGCAGCGAAATATAGCACCAACTATTAAAGCACTGCCAAGGGCACAAAAGATATTATTTTCTGCATACTATGGGCAAGACTTCCGAACAAGTAACCTTGAGCTAAAAAGCCAGAAAAAGTCATAGAGCACGCAATCATATAGCAAAATGCCAGCGGAGCATTTAAAGCCAATATATGAATGCAAAATAAAGGCAACATGTCATACCTACCGAGGCAATGTTTCCTTACCCATGGCATGTTTCATGGCAAGGCTCCCACATTTGTCGACAGGTTATGCAGCATCAAAATTTTGATGAAGTTGTCTGCCACACATTCAGGCAGCACCCCTTTGATGGCAGATGATTGCTGGTGCAAAAGCAGTGCGATGATACAAGTGGAGCAACTGGACTGCGGGCGTTATAGAGCAAAGCGCCCTAAATGCCCGGAAAGAAAGTCTCCATTAAATCGATGCCTCTAAAGCATGATAGCAGCATACCACGGCTTTTCTCTTCTAGTTAACCTATATTTGCCATTAAATCTGTCTCAAAAAATGGACTACTCGCAACTCTATGTTACACATGGTATAACATAGCCGAGCCAGGGCGGTGAGGCAATCAGTTAGCCTAACGACCGGAAAATGCATATTGATGTTTCATGCAGTCTTGATGCTGGAGCAAAGTGTCACGGTGCGAAGAGCAAAAATAAAAGCAGGCACGGGCGCCAAACGTGCGCCACACAACCAACGCGACTAGAGGTGTGCACGGGCATAAATTTTGAGCCCGACCCTGCCTCATGCTACAGAACCGAGCCCGGCCTGGCACTGAAATTTCCTGTGCCCAATCGGCGCTCATACTTAAGGCTCCGGCCCTGCTCGACATGCTATAATAGACCAGTTGCAAAACCTATAAGTCAGCTTCTCTGTGAGGCAGAAATTCTTGCACAGTGGCCACAGAACATGATTCAGGGATAATAGTTAGGGGCAGTACATGCATCTCCTACAGTCTATGCTGCTCGCACAGGTCATTGTCAGAGAAAGGTTTTCGGGCATTCTTAACGCGGGAATAAAGGGGGAGCACTGTCAGCCTAGGGGTGAAGAAAGAAGATTTAGAAAAGGGACACTAACTAGAGAGGGTAATAGTGGAGCGACAATGCGCACGCGAAGAACGCTGTGACGAATGGTCAAGAGGTGCGGGAATTACCCTACCCTTCAGGCGGTGTGCTAGCACTGTACCCAACTATTACCCCAAAATCTATGCAGCCATTGTGCAGGAATTCCAGCCGCACAGGGAAGTTGACTTGCAGGCTTTGCAATTAGTCTATTGCAGCTGAAGCAACGATACAGAAAGAAAAATTAGGCGACAATCACTGGCGATGCGTTGAGCGACGACGACGCCTCTCGCTGCCGCTGGTGCACATCACACGGAGCGAAGGACCTCAGTTAGCGACAGAGAAGCGTTTTCAACCTCGCTTTGTTAGCGCCGCCTCTTCGTTTGGTAAAGGAGTACAGTTACGCTATATCAAGTTTCTCGCACTAAACAACAACACTGATGAAATTTCTTGAAACGTGTCGCATCCAGAAAAAAAGAAAAGGCCCCAGCGCAGCGGCGCGCTACTATACTGTGATGCAGACATGATTGCAAGCAGTGACTTTCTTCTGCAACTTTCGAAAATTAGCAATATCTAGCCACACTAGCCTTTTTTTGCATTACTACCCAACCAAGCGTTTACTAAACCGTCTCGGTGCGCTCATATATGCACGGATCAGACGAAATGAGCGTCTGCAGGTTCTTCGCTCATGCCGGGCTCGGAAAACAAACCTTGCATGAAAAAAAAATAAAAAAAAACACAAAGAAGGTGAGTACCCCAAAGCCTTTTGCGATAGGCTGCCTCGCGAGTTGGTTCCGGCCACATGAGAAATATTCTAAAACCCCATGGGCAACAGCAACGAGCGGCAATGCTTTGGTGGTCCTGAGCCCCCCGCGCATTGTGCTGCCGCGCGACTCATGCTGTTAGCGCTTTATCGCACCAGGACCGCATCTGCGCCTTTGCAAAGGTTGCATGATCTCAAAATCGGGGTGTCCGGCCCAGCCCAACCGACGCGATAAAGAAAATATGCTTTTGCCCGGACTCCACCGACTCCGCCCGAGGGAACCCGAGCGGTCGAGCCACGCGACGGCTCTACTCCGTGAATATCCGAAGTTAGCTTTGAGGGCTACAATGTCATGCAGTTGTTTACTTTAGGAAATTAGTACTCAGCAAAACAGTAACGGTTTAACTTGAAATAAGGTGAAAAATGATCGGAATCAAGTCGCGGACACTTGAGAACCACTTTTTAAAAGTTAACAACGTAATAAAGATGCTAAAAGAAGACAAATCTCCCTAGCACATGGCTTGCGCAGCCTGCAGGAACAATGAAATGTAAGGCAACGCTTGTAATTTAAAAAATGCTTAATCTAAGAGGCTAATATTTTACTCCATTATACACAAAGGCTTTATAAAATCGTAATGAAAAGAATTTGAAAACTTGCATGGAATATTTTTTGAAGAAAGAAGAATTTTCCGTGCGCGGGTTGGTTGCGCGGGCCACCGAACGTCGAGCCGAGCGTACGAGCAGCCGTTGGATGGACGGAACAATTGATTGATTGATTGATTGATTGAAAACAACTTTATTTATTTAGTATTCTCAGAACATGTGGGTGGGCCGCCTAGTCCGGTAGTCCATTGGCTGCTACTGCTGCGCTGGCCCTCTCCACCAGCCAGTGCTGAAGGCTAGGATCATCGCTGAGTAGAATAGCCTCCCACTGCTCCTTCGAGGGGTTGGGAATGGGGTCAACTAAGGGATTAAATTGGCATGCCCACACCATATGGTAGAGGTTAGCTACCTCTCCACAGTGTGGGTACTGCGGAGAGTATAGTGTAGGGTACCACAGGTGTAATTTAGCTGGTGTTGGGTATGTGTTGGTTTGTAGTCTCCTAAGGATGTTCTCTTCTAACTTATTGAGGGATTTGTGTGGTGTTGAGTACTCCTTTCTGACTGTTCTGTATGGCGCGAGATTGTCAGCATACACTGCTAAACCTATCAGGTCACGGCACCCTTCATGGTCATCAGGGGGAGACGCCCTGTATAGAAGAGCTCGGGCATGCCTGTGAGCGGCTTCGTTTCCTCCTGGTAGTTCCAGGTGACCGGGAAACCAGATGATTGATGCTTGGTTGGGTGGGTGCTTAGTTAGCAATGACAACCCTGACTTATGAATTAATCCGTAATTGAAGTTGCGACAGGCGTTCTGGGAATCAGTGAGCACAACGGCGTTAGGGTTAGATGCTACAGCTAATGCAATAGCTGCCTCCTCTGCGTGAGTGGGGTTAGATGTTTTCACCGAGGCGCAGTTCACCATCGACCCCGCAGGCGTTGAGATTACAATAGTCATGACTCCATTCTGTGGTCCTGCTGCGTCCACGTAAAGGGTGTTAGTCTGCTGGTCCCATTTCTTCTGCAGGGCTTCCCCTCTTGCTATCCTCCTCTCGATGTTATATGCGGGATGCATATTCCGCGGAATGGGGTACACGTTGATGCGCCTTCTCACATCGCGTGGGACCTCTTCCCTTTGGTCAATTGTATAGGGCTGATTAACATGGATCTTCTCGAGCAGTTCTCTGCCGGGTGTTGTAAGTGCGAGCCTATTGAGTTGTGAGAGCCATTGTGCTTCCTACATCTTTTCGAGGGTATTCATCATCATCATCATCATCATCAGCCTGATTATACCCACTGCAGGGCGAAGGCCTCTCCCATATTTCTCCACTTAACCCGGTTCTGTGCTAGCTGCATCCACTTGACCCCTGCGACCTTCTTAATCTCATCCGCCCACCTAACTTTCTGCCGCCCCCTGCTACGCTTTCCTTCCCTTGGAATCCAGTTTGTTACCCTCAGCGACCATCGGTAATACTCTCTTCGCACTACATGTCCTGCCCATGTCCGTTTCTTCTTAATTTCTACTAGAATGTCGGTAACTTGAGTTATTTCTCTGACCCACTCTGCACGCTTTCTATCTCTTAATGTTACCCCTACCATTTTTCGTTCCATAGCCATCTGGGTTGTCCTCAACTTCGAGGGTATTATGTACTCCTAGAGTCATGAGCTTGGCCGTTGGCGTGGAGTTCGGTAGCCCCAGGGCAGTCTTGTAGGCTTTCCTGATGACTGTCTCCAACTTTTCAATTTCCGACCTGGAGAGGTTAAGGAATGCCGTCCCGTACATTATCCGCGTGATCACGAAAGCTTGCACTAATCGGATGGTGTCCCTTTCCTTCATGCCATGGTGTTTATTTCGGATACGATGTATCATCCGGAGGATTTGCTCGGTGGATGTTGTAAGCTTCTTCATTGTGGTGGTGTTCTGTCGCCCCTGCAGGATGTACTGCCCTAGGATCTTGATCTCCGTGGGTTTCTGTACTGGGTGGCTCTCTATATACACCGAGATGTTCTGTGCTAGGGGTGTCCTCGGGCTCTTCAGAATTAGCAACTCGGACTTTTCAGGCGCACACTGGAGGCCTCTCTCCCTGGCGTACCGGGCCACCGTGTCCGCTGCTGCTTGAAGACGCTCCTCGATCTCGGCGTCACTCTCCGAGTTGCAACAGACAGTGATATCATCCGCATACAATGTGTGTTTGATGCCAGGAATTTCGGAAAGAAGGCCTGGTAGATCTTTCATAGCTAAGTTGAACAAGAGGGGTGACAGTACCGCCCCTTGCGGAGTTCCCCTCGGGCCTAGAGTGATGAGATCTGATTTTATTCCACCGAAGTTTATAGTCGCTTGCCTGGCTGATAAGAAGTTTTTGATATAGTTGGAGGTTCTTGCGCCACAGTTGGTATCGGCGAGGCTTTGCAGGATATTTTTATGTAGAACGTTATCGAACGCTCCTTTCAAATCAAGTGCCAGGATGGCCCTTGTCTGTGACTTGGGAGGTGTCTCAAGGAGGTCTTTGTACAAGTACAACAGGGCGTCCTGTGTTGATAGGTGTGGGCGAAAGCCGAATTGAGTGTTAGGTAGGAGGTTGTTATCTTCGAAGTATCTACTCAGTCTCGTGTTGATGACCCTCTCTATGAGTTTCCCCAAACACGAGGTCAGCGATATCGGTCTTAGATTATCCAGTTTAAGGGGTTTGTTCGGCTTCGGAATGAACCGAACCTCGGCTGTCTTCCAGGATATTGGTAACGTTCCTGTAGCCCAATGCTGCTCGTTGAAGCATTCCACCAGCGAGGTGATGGTGTCATCGCTGAGGTTAAATAAGAGCTTCGCTGTTATCTGATCTGGACCTGGAGCTGCATTTTTTCTCATGGCCGCGATTTCTGCTTTGATTTCTTCTTTCGTGAGTGGAAACAACCGACGATACACGGAGACGGCAATTTCTGCACTTCGGAAGGAACATGCGTATAAAAGACATAAGTCGAAATTCGCTCGTACAATGCAAGTGGACGAGCCATCCGATACGGATTCAACATGCCAGCCAAACCTAGAGCAAAGATCTGGCAGTGGAACTGCCGGGGATACTGGAGAAAGCAGGCTGCTCTAAATCTACTTATATCTCAGGAGTCTGACCCACCGGCAGCTATCCTAATTCAAGAACCCCACCTAATAGCTATTAAACTCCAAGACTATGTCACTTACCAGCACGACCAGTTAACTGTCACGTTAGAGCACAAATTATACACTGCCATATTGCACGACCCTTTCGAGCCGGATATTGCGCACTGCTATATAACTATTCTTCCTCTTCAAAGAGGAGCGGCAAGCACGCACGTATTGAATGTATACAGCCCTCCTAAAGACAGGCACGCAAAATTGGGTTCCCTCATAAAGAAATTTCTGACCTTAGTGGGCCATTCCCCCTGCGTGATTGGGGGCGACTTCAACGCACCACAACCTTCATGGGGCTACCCGGCAGCGACACCAAAAGGCAGAAAACTGGAAGACGTAGTGACGCAAGAAGGATTATCGACCCTCACCGATCCCACTTACCCTACGAGGCTGGGAAACAGTGTCAGTAGAGATACGTGTCCTTACCTCACGTTCACCAAGAACATACAAAGCGCCATTTGGAAGAATACCGAACAGCACCTGGGAAGCGATCACTTCATACTCTCTCTGGAGATAAGCACAAATGCGTGCAAGCGCAAAATAGGTATCGCAAGAGTTACGAACTGGGACAGGTGGAGAAATGCCCAGACATCTCCTGCAAACCCTATTACTGACCTAGAGGAATGGGTTAAAGATGAGGTGCACACTTTGAAAGCCTTTACAAAAGAGGTCTGCACGACAGAGGACTGCCCAGCGGTCGATCCGCACCTTCTACATTTATGGGAAGCGAGGCACTCATTGATAAAGAGATGGCGAAGACAGCGGCTTAACCGCAAACTCAAGAAAAAAATAGAGGAGATAAACAAAAAGGCAGAATCCTATGCCATATCCTTAGCCAGACAGAACTGGAATTCCCTCTGTGATGGTATTCAGGGGAAGCTAGGGGTGTCAAAGACTTGGAAGCTCCTACGTGTCCTAATCGACCCCAGCAGCAGCAAGTCGGCCACTAAAGACAGGCTCACGAAGATCGTACACGCCACCCCGGGTACGGACACAGAGTTGATGGAAAAGCTCAAGACCAGGTATCTGTGCACGGACCAAGTCGTGGAACAGCCGGAGTGTTCTGGGCTGCCGAATCCCGAGCTGCACGGAACACAGCGCCCTCTTTGAAAGAAAATGGCAACCGTCGCCGTCATACCGGCTAAGCGATTGTCGCGTCATCCTTCAGGCTTTCTGATAATCGCTTTTTCAGCAACTCTGCAGCCTCGGTTTTGTACCTTCCCTTTAGCAAGCGTTTCCTAGGTGGTAGGACTTGAACCATTCTTGAACGATGCGCTGCTACTGCTGCTCATCTATGTAGGGCTCTGTGCCAGCAGCGAAGCGTGTCGTCGCCCTGGAGAGGCGCCTAGCTGTTTTATTTACAACACCCAAACCTGTTCAATATTGATATAAACAGCGCGAACACAAAAACAAGGGACAAGAAACAAGAAAGCCACAGTACATGCGCTGACTCACAATTAAGCCTAAGCCGTTTACTCCAAGGCCCAGAAAAACAGACATGAAGAAAACGAAACAGTCACGTGAAAAAAACCCCTGGGTTCACCTGCTGCATAAAAATTACTTTAAAAAATCACTTAAAAAAGACACCTCTTTCCTTGAAAGAGCAAGAGACGTCTTGCTCACACACTTATTGTCCGTTGAAATAAAATACGCTTCCACTATCTCTCTCGTTATCTTCTCTTTGTGGCGATATAAAATCTTTACACTGTCAAACTTAGGTGTGCACTTCTTCTTCTCCTTCTTCATTATTTCACATGACTGGCAATGGGATACCAGAAACGTTTTGTCCTTTCCAATTTCCAAGTTGTTACAGTGTTCCTGTAGTCTCTTATTTATACACCGTCCGGTTTGTCCTATATAACTACAGGAACACTGTAACAACTTGGAAATTGGAAAGGACAAAACGTTTCTGGTATCCCATTGCCAGTCATGTGAAATAATGAAGAAGGAGAAGAAGAAGTGCACACCTAAGTTTGACAGTGTTAAGATTTTATATCGCCACAAAGAGAAGATATTGAGAGAGATAGTGGAAGCGTATTTTATTTCAACGGACAATAAGTGTGTCAGCAAGACGTCTCTTGCTCTTTCAAGCAAAGAGGTGTCTTTTTTAAGTGATTTTTTAAAGTAATTTTTATGCAGCAGGTGAACCCAGGGTTTTTTTTCACGTGACTGTTTCGTTTTCTTCATGTTTGTTTTTCTGGGCCTTGGAGTAAACGGCTTAGGCTTAGTTGTGAGTCAGCGCATGTACTGTGGCTTTCTTGTTTCTTGTCCCTTGTTTTTGTGTTCGCGCTGTTTATATCAATAATGAATAAGTACCAACTCGCCCAACAAAGTATCTTGGTAAATCTGTTCAAGTTGTATTTTGTGAATGCTGTGTTCTACTTCGAATATTTTGCTCACTTTAGCATACCAACGAAAATGTTTTCGTACAATAGTGCTCAATCGAGCGGAATTTTTCAATCACCCTGAAATGAGGATTTGAAGCAAGTTTGTTGAAACTTATTGAGCTAAGCATCTCAGTACCACGACTTGCCACCTGCTTATAAGCTAGTTGCATACGATGTTTACGTTATCTCTCATAATGGCTAGTTGCATATCCGCACCGTCAGCATCATTCTATCTGCTGGATTAGTCGTTTGTTGGCCCGATTCATTAGGCACTTCTTTCTTTCTCACAGTTTAGTTTCTTGCGTATATTTTATTGGCCAAGAGAAGGCGGTAAAAGCACATTTCTCTATGCAACCTGTTATGAGAGCCCGAAAATGTTGGAAAGAAGTATCCAGTCTGTTAGCGATCGTCTTTTTATTACTGCTCAATTCCTTCCCCTGGGCGGCGGCCGTCCGCCCCTTGGACCCTGAGTGGTGCGTCGACCCGTCCACCGCTTTGGCGCACGTGCGTGGATTTCGACGCGCGCATGCAACCTTGGACTATAGTGCCTAGAATATACTGGCTAGTGTGCCGAGGGCGCGCGCTCGCGTGGCCGCCGCGGTG
This sequence comes from Amblyomma maculatum, assembly GCA_023969395.1. NCBI lineage: Eukaryota > Metazoa > Arthropoda > Arachnida > Ixodida > Ixodidae > Amblyomma > Amblyomma maculatum. The sequence goes on along the minus strand of JAJIZL010064290.1, from coordinate 860 downwards.
ATGCCTGCCTGCTGCCACCGTGGGGCGGCGCTACCAATAGCTAAGGTGCCATCGCTCCGCGTTCGCGGTCTCGGCAGCATAGGCGGCATAGGTCCGTATAGTAAGGCGCTGCGCTTTTCACTGCGAAACCTGTCTCTTGACAATTTGAGCGCACTTTTTGTATAAGAACAGTCTTGGTTGAAGACAATCGTACCGTCCTATTACTGTGCGGAGAAAACCATACGCTGAAATAGCGCTCGAGGAAGCGTTTAAGAAATACTGCTGGGTCCAGTCTGCTATATTTTACTGCTTGAACCGGCGAAGGTCTGCAGAACACACATATTGACTGCCTGATATCCAGCGAGGCGGGAAATTTGAAACAACCCCCTGAAGTTGACACGTTGATTGCAATACTTTGTTTTGAATAAATGATCGTGTCCGGGCCGGGTTCCATATTGCTGCTATGAAATATTCCGATGGCGATTTTATTTGATCTGGAGCCAGTCGATTGCGATACGCATCGCAATCGCGTATGTAGGGTATCGTGTGCATCTTCCTCCCGAGTGAGCGCTCAGTTAGCTCATATCTCAGGTGGTTGGCCCAAGTTATGGCAACTATTCTCAATCGCGATCTAACCCGGAAAGGACCGACGACGACTGTTAATTATTGCCCGCGTGATACAGGTATCAGATAATACCCTTATTTTTGCACAGTTCATTAATCCAACTTTGAATTTCATCTACTCCTCAGTCTTTTCTTATGGTCCATGGTATATTGATGGCGCAGTCAATTGCTACGAACGTCAATACGGGCCTCATGCTTTCGGATAGTTTACATCGACGTATCTGCAATTAAGTCATGCTTACTGCTAAGGTGATATA
>JAJIZL010064281.1:0-19742 GCA_023969395.1 Amblyomma maculatum | reverse complement strand
CATATAACCAAAAACTTTGAAGTAACGGACAAAATGGTTACAATGACCACGTGAAGAGCGATCCATGGGATCTTGCACACATCCGAGGAAATACATGATCATATTATATCATGTATATTCTCTTGAAAATACAACTGACCATTTAATTGGATAAATATGCTAATAAAAAGTCTAATAGGACTAGAACGATGTCTACCCTCAAGGCTACTGAATTTCGGAATGCAACAGTACTTTTTTTGTCTATGCAAACTTTGATGGCAGAGAGCAGTTCAGGATGAGGCACTGACAAAGCATCTCTTCCACATCCATAAGGAAGGCATATTCCACATCGCAATTGTTTTGAAATGAAACGAACAATATCGGTTTATTTCTTCGCGAGGAAGGGATCAGTTATTTCGAGGCCATCAAAGCCTTCAAAGCCACGTTGGTGTCTTATGCGCACATTTGCTCCGTTTTGTCTGCCCTGTTGGCAGCTGTCAGGATTAATCCGTGTCATATTGCAGCCTACACGTACCTGCACAGCCTGGGCTTCCTATACCTGGTTGAAATCTGCAGGCTGTATCTAGCTCGATCATTCTAAGTGTCTGACTTGCCATGCTCGATGTCAAGAATAAAAGCTGGCAAGATGCTGGCGACAGTAGGTAGCGGATCGTTTCGGTGTGGATCAGAACACGGAATCAATGTTAAACCAGTGCACGCTCAGCTACTGCACCACATTTCGCGCATACCTATGGCATACCTGCACTCATTGCTTTGCTCAGGAGAATAATTTGTTCAATCGTTTTTGGAAATTCGACATCAATTCATGAAAGATGCAAGTGGTGTACCTACACAATAGTGTAAAGAAATCACTAGCTGGCATTCTTGACATGCGAAGAAAAGATAATTAGCTGCATTTATGGAATGCGAATCGCACATTGATTCTGTCACGCATCCAGTCATGCATATATACTTGTGAATTTTCGAAAATAAAATCAGTTTTCAGTCAGCGCTCTCTATATGTGTTCTCTCTCTTCGTCCTCGTCCTTCGCGCTGTTTAAAATTTCATCATGAACAACTAAATAGCCACCACCTCAACACTTGAATTATTGACTGGTGTGTCTGCCTAATGTAGTGTCCAAAACATCCGCAGCACAGGGCACTGGTTAGGATGTTCGACTGCTGATCCCAAGGGTGCCGGATCAAATCACGGCCGCAACGGTCTCTTTTCGATGGACACAAAATGCAAGGCATCATGTGTGTTGTGCGATATTAGTACACGTTTAAGCACCCCGTTGTGATCTAAATCCCCCCCACACACACTTTACGGCGTTTTGCATAGCCTGAGTCGCTTTTGGATATTAAACCCCGGTAAACAAACCGAACCAGTGTGAAAAAGCAAACATATTGTTTAAAGGTGCATTCGGTTGCGCCTCACTAAATACAAATTTCGAATCCTAGAGTAGACGTATAATGACTTGGTTATTGCAGTTCAATGCAAAGCTTTTAATATTGCCAGGGGGCGCTTGGAGCGAAAGACGTTGAAGTGGCGCTCGGAAAAAAATGACGAAGTGAATCGGCTCCGGACTCGCAGGACGTACCTAAAGCTTGGACCGTGTAATTCCACCTGCACCGGCTCTGATAACCTAGCCCTAGTCGCCAATACCGTGACAATATACACATAATATATTAATTACAATTGATATAAAACATAGCCTAAAAGCACTATTCTAGTACTGAACATAAAACAAAATACACGAGTTACTGTCCTTGGTGCGGTGCAAGCCCCACACTCTATCACATCTCTTGGGAATGCCAGGACAAACCTCACCCAACGTTACTAGTGCCATGCCCGACACACGAGCAGTGGGAGGCGGCCCTGACCAACGACAACCTGGACCAGCAAGCCTGGATTATCCAGCTAGTCCGCAAGTCAGCTGCTGCCAGCGGAGCCCTGGACTAGGGGCACCGACCACCCAGCTCCTGCGAATTCTTACTGATTATTAATTAAAAGTTTACTCTCTCTCTCTCTCTCTTTAGACTTCTAATCTCTGTTAAGCTAACGAGAGCCTCAACGTGCGGATATTTTAATAATAATAGTAAATATTAATAATGTAAGGTGTTTATTGGGGTACCAAGACCTTGAGCAACGTCCGCAAACCAAAGCGACGGGGGTAGCGTTCGAATCAACAGTGCGGTGCCAACAAGGCTCCGGCTACACTTCGTCTACCTCTTCGGGTTGGCGCGCGAGCTGATGGCGATCGGGATTACTACAATACCCCCCGGCGGAAAAGGAGCCATCCTGGCGACTCATGGTGAGGAAAGGGTAGGGAGATCATAATACGGCTTGAGGTGGTCGACGTGTACAGTTTCTCGGCCGCGGCGGCGATGGTCTGAAGATAGGTTCAAGGGCTCTACTACGTAATTGACGGGAGAAGATTGTTCGAGAATGCGGTAAGGTCCATGATAGCGCGATAAGAGCTTGGATGAGAGGCCGGGTGCAGAGGAAGGCACCCAGAGCCAAACGAGGGCACCTGAGGGATATGAAGGCGCTGGATTTGTAGGGTCCCGGTTATGCTTTTGTTGAGCCTGGTTCTCCGTTGTGAAGGAGCGCGCCAATTGTCGGCATTCTTCGGCAAATGTGTGCGCTTCAGACAGTAGAGTGGTCTCTGAAGCGTCGGGGTGGTAGGGCAGGATAGTATCCATGGTGGACGTGGGTTCACGACCATAAAAAAGAAAGAAGGGGGAGAACCCAGCCGTAGTCTGCGTAGCCTTATTGTAGGCGTACGTTACGAAAGGCAGCACTTGGTCCCAATTAGAGTGGGCGCTATCAACGTACATGGCTAGCATGTCACTAAGAGTGCGATTAAATCGCTCAGTCATGCCGTTCGTTTGGGGGTGATACGCTGTGGTGCTCCGGTGAATGATCTGGCACTGTTTGAGGAGGGCTTCGACAGTGTCGGAAAGAAACGCACGTCCGCGGTCACTGATCAATTCTTTCGGTGCGCCGTTACGAAGAACGAGGCGATGCAGAATGAACGAAGAAACATCCCGTGCGGTGGCAGACTGCAAGGCCGATGTTTCCACGTAACGGGTTAGGTGGTCAACGGCGACGATGACCCAGCGGTTGTTAGCCGACATGGTCGGAAGCGGGCCATACAGATCGATACCGACACGGTCAAAAGGGCGGCTGGGGCAAGGCAATGGCTGCAACGGAGCGGCTGGCTGAGGGGATGGATTCTTGCGACGTTAGCAGGCGGTACAGGATCGGATGTACTGACGAATGAAGCGGTACATGCCGCGCCAGTAATATCTCATACGCAGTCGAGAATAGGTTTTCATGACACCTGCATGGCCGCATTGGGGATCAGCGTGGAAAGAGGCACAGATTTCAGCACGGAGATGTCGCGGAATCACGAGAAGCCACTTTCGCCCTGTAGGGTGGTAATTGCGGCGGTATAAAACTCCATCACGAGTGGCGAAGTGGTGGGCCTGACGACAAAGTGCACGTGACGGAGACAGCTCTGCGGGCGTAGACAGGAATGTTAAGAGGGAGGATATCCATGGATCCTTCTGCTGCTCAGATTTCATGTTGGTAATGTTGAGCGGCGACATATCGTAGGCACAAACGAAGCCAGTCATCGAGTCGTTAGGAAGCGGTGAACGGGAAAGGGCATCAGCGTCGGTGTGCTTGCGTCGAGATCGATAGATGACGTGGATATCGTACTCCTGAAGACGTAACGCCCAGCGGGCGAGGCGGCCGGAGGGGTCTTTGAGGGAGGATAGCCAACAGAGCGCGTGGTGGTCGGTAACAACGTAGAATGGGCGACCGTAAATATAAGGACGAAACTTGGTAATGGCCCATATGATGGCCAGACACTCCTTTTCGGTCACAGAAAAGTTCGATTCCGCTTTCGTGAGGGTACGACTAGCGTACGCGACGACATACTCGGTATATCCAGGTTTCCGTGGAGCAAGAACTGCGCCCATACCTACGCCGCTTGCATCAGTGTGTATTTCGGTGGAGCAGGCAGGGTAAAAATGGCGGAGTATAGGGGGTGAGACCAGTAGACGGCGTAGTGTACTGAACGCAGCATCACAGGCTGGTGACCAAGAGGAGAGGTTCGGGCCTCCGGCGAGAAGTTGCGTTAAAGGGGCGATGATACTGGCCAAGTTGCGGATAAAACGGCGGAAATACGAACATAGACCGATAAAACTGCGAAGTTCTTTCAAGGTTGTGGGCTTGGGGAAGTCTGCGACGGCACGAAGTTTGGTAGGATCCGGTAGAACGCCATCCTTGGATATGACATGAGTAAGTATTGTGAGGTTCGTAGCGGCAAAGTGACATTTCTTCAAGTTGAGCTGTAGGCCGGCTTCACTAAGGCACGTAAGGACACGCTGAAGGCGCAGAAGGTGGGAAGGGAAATCTTTCGAGAAAACGACAATGTCATCTAGATAACAAAGGCACGTTTCCCATTTGAGCCCACTGAGAATGTTATCCATCATTCTCTCAAAGGTGGCGGGGGCGTAGCACAGTCCGAACGGCATCACATTGAATTCATACAAGCCATCGGGAGTGATGAAGGCTGTTGTCGGGCGGTCAGCAGAAGCCATCGGTACTTGCCAATAGCCAGAGCGCAAATCTAGCGACGAAAAGAACTCCGCTCCTTGCAAACAATCTAGCGCGTCATCAATTCGGGGTAGTGGGTAAACATCTTTGCGGGTTATCTTATTCAGACGCCAGTAGTCTACACTGAAGCGGATCGTGCCATCTTTCTTCGTCACCAACACTACAGGGGAGGCCCAAGGGCTATGAGATGGTCGCATGATGCCCCGTTAAGCATATAGGCGACATTGTCACGAATGACGCGGCGCTCAGTGGGCGACACGCGATATGGTCGCTGCCGCAGGGGAGCATGAGGACCAGTGTCAATTGCATGAGAAACGGTCAAGGCGCGGCCCAAGGAAGGCTGGGACACGCCAAACGATGCACTGAAGCGCTGAAGGAGGGCGATTATTTGGTCCCGTTGGGCGGACGGAAGGTCGGTCGCGATAGCTCGATGAAGGGCGTCGACAGGAAGCTCATCACTCGTAGCAGCACAAGACGTCAGGGCAGCGACGTGAGGAAAACCTTGAGGTTCGGAGAACATGTAAGTGCGATCAGGGTCCAGCTCTTCAATGTAGCCGAGGCACTCCCCGCGAAGAACAGCCGTTGGGCAGGGAAAAGGGTTGGAAGCATAGATGACACAGCTGCCATCAGAAATCGTTAGAACGGCGAAAGGAAGAACAGGCGGTTATCGTGGGCGGAGGTGAGTTTGGGCGTAAAGAGAACAGGACTAGGGAGGGCAGATGTCGAAATTAGGGGAACGAGAACAGAAGAAAAGGGAGGAATGTCGGTGTCTGCAGCTACACGTAGTTTAGCAGGGCGCACAGGCGGGTCACACAGGGAAACATTACGCACAGGGGAAAGCTCAACTTCAGCACGGGCACAATCAATCACAGCACTGTGAGTCGACAGAAAGTCGTAGCCGAGGATGATGTCGTGGGAGCAGTCGTAAAGCACCACCATCTCGACGAGATACGTAATGTCTTTGATGCAAACTCGTACCGTGCACGCTGCCACAGGGGTGATGCGCTCTGAACTGGCCGTACGAAGCGAAAAGGCAGAAAGCGGCGTCGCGACCTTGCGAATTTTGCGGCGAAGGGCATCACTAAATACGGAAACGGCAGCACCTGTATCCACCAGCGCAAGAACGGGAAAACCTTCTACGAACACTTCAATGACGTTGGCGGGAGGAGGCGGAGGACTTAACGAGTTCGTCAAATGCGCAGTTCTTGCCTCCGGAACGGCGGCATTTAGTTTTCCCCTTGCGTAGGGCCCTGTCGCCGGAGCATTGGCGAAATGGAACGTCGGCGAGGCGAAGGCGAACGGCGTGTTGAGTACTAAGCCCGAGGTGGAGATGATCCAGAAGAGACGTTGCTCAAGGGCGGCTCGGGATCGTAGTGGTACTGACGGACTGTGTTCTCAGGATGAAGCGGGCGCTGACGGCAAAGGCGAGCGACGTGACCCGGGAGCCCGCAAGCATAGCAAATTGGGTGATTGTCGGCGGTTAGCCATGGGTTCGTAATACGGCGTCGCTGTCGAGGGATTGGAGACTGAGGGGCCATGAAACGAGGTGGAACATAAAATGTAGGGCCATTCTGGTAAGACGATGTAGGAAGCGGACCGCGCGTTCCAGCGGTTACTTGAGCGTAAGTGAGTGGGGCTTGCACAGGAGCGATAGGAGCACTAGCAGGCAGCGCTTCGGCGACTTTCTCCTCTATAACTTGGCGGATAGCCGGCGAGATGGATGGCGCGTTGGCCGGCGCTAATTGCGAAGTGCAGACGGTCGGCTGAACTGGATGGAGGAGGGACAGCTGGTGTGCAACTTCTTCGCGGATGAAGTCTTGGATATTCTGCATTAATTGAGACTGTCCGCAGATGGTGTAGCCAGTGCCAAGCCAGCAATGCCGGCAGGTGCGGCAGCCCGCCGCGTAGAAGCGCGTTGCTTTCGTAGCTCGTCAAACCTCTGGCACAGGGTTATGATGTCGGATACGGAAGTAAAGTCCCTGGCCGACATCATATAGTACGCATCATTAGTGAGACCTTTTAGAACACGGGTGACTCTTTCGCGCTCGGGCATAGTCGGATTGACCCGCTTGCAGAGGTCAACCACGTCCTCAATGTAGCTGGTAAACGTTTCCTCGGGAAGTTGAAGCCGTGCATGGAGGCGTTGTTCGGCGTGGAGTTTACGTACCGCAGGATAGCCGAAGACATCCGCGAAGTTCTTCTTGAAGATAGACCACGTCGGAAGATCGGCTTCGTGGTTTCGAAACCACAGATTCGCCACGTCCGTGAGGTAGAAGAGGACGTTGCTCAGTTTGATGGAATCGTCCCAGCGGTTGTAAGTTCTGACGCGCTCGAAAGAGGCCAGCCAGTCGTCAACGTCATGGTCATCGGTACCACTGAAGAAAGGTAGGTCACGGGGGCGTTGTGCTCCGGGACAGAAGATGGTGGCAGGAGTGGCAGGGATGGGCGCCGATGGTTGGCTGGGAGCGTCCTGCATGGTTGTGACCGAAGGCAGTAGCGTGCGGTTCCGAAGTTCCAGGGTGAAATTTGCGAGGAGGACTGGGGCGACGATCGAGATACCTCCACCAAGTGTAAGGTGTTTATTGGGGTACGAAGACCGTAAGCAACGTCCGCAAACCAAAGCGACGGGGGTAGCGTTCGAATCAACAGTGCAGTGCCAACAAGGCTCCGGCTCCTCTTCGGGTTGGCGCGCGAGCTGATGGCGATCGGGATTACTACAATAATAATAAAAATTGGTTCATATGAAAGGAAACACGCAGTATCTGTCACACTTGTTTCTGTGGGCACCTGACCCGTTCCGTAAGGAAAGGGAGGAAGGTGAGAGTGAAAGCGGATCAAGATGAAAGGGGGGCTGTAGTGAAGGGCTGCGGAGTAATTTCGGCCCCTTAGGGATATTTAACGTGCACTGACATCACACAGCCCACGGACGTCACTACGTTTCGTCTCCATCTAAGCGCAGCCGCCGGCGGTCGGGATCGTACCCGGGAAATCTTGCTCAGTAGTCGGGCGTCTTAACACTGCACCACTACGGCGGGGCCGGATAGACATATAGCTTACTGTTTATGGGTTTTCCGCTAGTACATAAATAATAAAGACACCTTGGCTAATGCCTGTTGTTCCGTTTAATTAGTTTCCATAAACTAAGGAATGTCGGGAGAGTCTATTTTGAATCAATCCTTTGGGCTCTATATAAGTAATATTTTTGCAGGTATTCGCTCATCATTCACTATGTATGATGGCAACTGTAACTTTTGTAATATGCTAAGGAATGCACGTGATCAGGAGCCATTGCAAAACGATCTGGATAAAACTGTGGCATTGCGTTTCGAGTCGCTTGGTTTCTGGTTTGGTCTATTGTGTACAACGTTCCAAGGCGAAATGGGCTATGAGATACGCCGTAGCGGACAGCTTGAAAACTTTCGACCACCTGGGGTTCTTTAACATGCACTGACATCGCACAGCACTTGGGCGTCTTGCCTTTCACCTCCATTGAAAAGCGGCCTCAGAGATTCCCTCCCGCGCCATTGTGCTCAGAAGTTGAACGCCCTGCCGGGATAGGATGATAGAAAACAACAGCGGTTGCTACCAAAACTTTCAAGAAGGTCGGCTCGAAATCCGCGTCGTTCAGATTTTATTGACGGAATTGACTCATTGTTTCCATGGAAAGCACCTGGAATGCGTTAAGCGGTTGCTTTTATTTTGCAGCGCACAAGAATAATTCGTAGAAGCCAATGAATCGCTGCTAGGCTCGTGAAAATGGCCGATGCTGCAGTTCATTTGCATATGGTCAACGTAACATTTAGGAAAAATGTAAAGTTAGTGACATCTCCGATGAACTGTTTAGTTCAGCGGGTGAAGGGCAAAACCAGAAGATGAAGTGAGCGAGACCTAGCGAATGCAAGTTTGTGATATTGCTTAGCAAAAATCGTGTGGAGTTATACTGCTCACCTCGGTTGGGATTCAGTTCCCGAAACTTGGGCGCTTTTGCTGGATCTCTAATAAATCTATTTTAAGCGCGTGGTGTTCATATGATAAGGTATTTAATTGTTCATAGGCGTTGAAAGAATGACCATTAAGGACGCCTTTTATTACTTTGTGTCTGATTTTAGCGGCTACACTTGAACCGGGAATGGGAAGTGCAAAAACATTGTCATAATAATAAGAAACTTGATTCTTATCATTATCTCATGTCCCTTTGGATAAGAAAATGCTGGTTACTCTGGGCGCATGGAAATATAAAATCTTCACTACAGGTGGAGTCGTGTGCGTTGAAGCGGCCGCACTAGTCGTGCGCGTTCAGTGATATTTTAGCGCATAGCGCCTCTAGCGTTCAAATCTCCTTCCATTGCGGGAAGACCCTTTTTTATATTTATAAAGACAGGGTATTTGATATAGACAAGGTATTTTTTAATAGCAGCGGTAAGATGATCCAGCGAAACCACCGCAGTGGGGGAAACTGCTAGCACGATCTGATGAGTTTCTGGGACCAGAAAAAACCGGGCTCGTCAGCAGCATTACAATCTAATTAGCTTCCACGGTTATTGTAAGATTACTCAGCCGGAATATCATTACCCCGGAATAGCGAACAGCACAATTGGTTGTAAATGTTCGCTTTCACACTTGGAGAGGCAAAATTCAGAGGTTATAAAAGCGTTACATAAAATGTGATTACCAAACACAACTCGACGCAGAAGCCATTACGACATGTAAGTATACAAAACAAATGATTTGCTGTGAAGAAAAGAATTGGATCATATACCAATCGAACATGAAACCTATGAATTCCGAGTCACAATACTAACTCTGTGACATGCAGGGAGGTAAGCTATCCTGTAGCCTATAACACAATGTAGTAGCTAAGATTATATGTCAGTGAGTACGGGTGTGATAAGAGTCAGTAATATATGAATGGTGGTTTAAAGAACGGTAAAGTACCTTTCGGTAAGCGGCAAGTATACAACAGCGAGAATGCGCAATAGAAGTAGTGAAAAGGAACCATTAATCTATAACCTCGGGGCTTAAGCGTCGCGCAAATGTTACAGCATGACTCAGTAAACACCTGATATTGGGTACGCTTAGCATGCAGCCAACATACCAAAACAACGCGCTTCCATGTTCCGATCTCTCTGGGAATAGGCGGTGGTTCTACACTGAGTGTGGCACCGATCCGGTGAAAATCCCACCAATTAAATAATTTACTCATTTTGTGAATGCGCTCAGAAACAGCACTGCTTTCATTTTTCCCTTCGCTCAGCCTATCGGTGGCGCTGGGAAGAGCAAGCGAAAAGGGCTCACTCGAAATTCTTCGTCATCATGACGATGACCGGTGTGTACTTGGTCCCGTACACTTGCCACGCCGTGAAGCAGCAGCCGGCAGCAGACAGCAGCGCGAAAGCAGCTACGATCACCCGTCGCCTGTGGGCAACGACAAAAACGACAGTTTTTCAGAATAAGGAATGCACTCCGTTGGGTCTCAAATTTTACTTTCGCAAAAAAAAACAGCGACTCGTATATACAAGTGACATGCGCTGGCGCTTCCGTTGCGGCCAACTATGCCGCCAGTCGCAATTTTTGGTGTTCAAGTGTAAGTCTGCTATAGCAGACCAAGTCTTGCCTGTCTGCTCCGAAAGTGTTTTCGTCCTGCTGAGGCAAAGCTCGCGTGCCAGACTCATGTTGGGCTTCAAATCCGCATGCATCAAAATGGGGCGTGCAATTGTCGCCGGCGATAGTTGCATTGCAATGCGACGTAACCATTGTACAAACTTCACTTCAGTGTGGGCACACGAGCTGGTTAGCGCTGCTCGAGCAGAGATACGCAAAATGGGCGCAGTGGTGAACGACTTTCGTGGGTTCATTTTCTCTCTATTCCGGAATGAAAACTTGTACAACGGTGAAAATGTACAATGTACTTGTACAACGTTCAATGAACCCGAAAGTTCCCATGTGGTTTAAGCACACAACAGGAGAATTAAGAGAACGCGACAAGATGGCTGCGGTGGATACTATAATGACTTAGCGTTACTCTGGATGACGTATCTCGGGAGAGCCCTCCATTTCAATCACTTCTGCGTATCTTTGCTGGACATTGCGCTTCAAAATTTAATGTCGCGGTTACCGACGAACATTTTGAATGAGGTGCATTCACAGTAAGCGCAGGTGGGACTCTAATTGAACTTTCTGAAAGCTGTGAAATGATATGTGGCCTCATGCTACTTTGGACCCGGAAATGAGTCTTCGGGGCACGTGCCTTGTTTCCTGAGGATGTCGCGGCCACCCTAAACATGATTTTTTTTTACTTTTACACTACTGAAAATCTATGCCTGCGTAAGGACGATAACACCAGCTCAGCAACCTGCCACTTTCTCGGTTACTGCACCACCCGTGCACTGTTTTACAGATATGAACACGAAGGGCAGACACCGCAGAGATGAAGCGCGGACTACCGAGTAGTATCTGATAGACACTCGCGTGTCGACCTTATCTACACGCATTGTGCAAAAATGAGCCACCACAGTGCACTTAGCCCAGTGTGATGCCCTAATTAGTGACCATTGCGAAAGTGGACAGACACCTTTGTGTAAAAAATATTATTGAAGGGCGTAGTTATTCAGAGGACCCAGATAATATAATTCAGTTCAGTTCAGTCATTCAGTCGTGTCCGACTCTTCGTGACCCTATGGACCATGTCACGCCACGCTTTCCGGTCTCTCACTATCTTCCTAACATCACATAACTTCATCTGCAGTGCCTCGAGGATGCCATCTAACCATCGCGTTCGCTGCCTACCCCTGCTCCGGCGACCCTCAACCTTTCCCAACATCAAATCTTTCTCCAGCGACTCCTCTCTTCTCATCAGATGACCAAAGTAGCTGAGCTTTAACTTTAAAATTTGACCCTCCAATGAGCAGTCAGGGTTTATGGTCGACAATATCGACTGGTTTGATCTTCTGGCAGTCCAAGGAACTCTCAAGTGTCTTCGCCAGCACCACAATTCAAACGCGTCAATTCTTCGGCGGTCAGCCTTTTTCACAGTCCAACTCTCGAATCCATACATCACAACTGGAAAGACCATAGCACGAGTTATACGGGTCTTGGTTGGCAGACTATATGTCTCTGCTCTTTACTAGGCGGTCAAGGCTAACCATTGATCTCTTTCCCAGAAGAAGGCGTCTCCTAATTTCATGGCTGCAGTCGCCTTCCGAGGTAATCTTAGAGCCCAAGAAGAGAAAATCTGTCGCAGCTTCCACTGACCATTATTTGCGCATCGAGTCAGGCCACAGTGTCGCTTGAACCGCTTCTCGACCACTCTCGAGTAGGGCTAATCAGCGCAGCGTCCCATCCTGGGTTGCGTTTATTTGCGAAGTAGTTTCCGCTGTCGCGCGCAGCAGCGGCCGGCCGAATCTGTCATGCTCACGAATTACAAGCTGCAAGCTGAGCGCGCCGCGCGAGGAAAGTATGCTAGCGGAGGCGTTCTCCTGCTACGTGCACCACAAAAAAGACGGCCAGGGGCGTGAATGGGCGCCTTGTGGCTACCAGTACATGCCACCTTTAGCGAATATGCACCCACGTCACAGGTCCGGACATTTCATGGGGCCCTGAGCACAGCAAAAGGCTGCAGGCATACCAAATCGGATTATCGACATCTCTTCTTTCTTATACGGATGAAGCTGATTTGTTTTTTCTGCACCACAAAATGGCGCCCAGGTCGTCAGGAGAAGATCATCAAGTGATAGGGCGACAGCAGAAAATTTGCCGCAATTTCATTGCCCCACTAGTGTGACATCAAGAACAGCTTCAACCATTTGAAGAAAAGGTTTCTTCTGACGAAGAAGGTGGAGAGACGCAGCAAGGCTGCAGTTCTCAATGACAGGTTGCACTTGAGGGAGCAGTTAATGCGGATAAGCATGCCAAGCGCCAGTACGTGAAACCAGGACCATAAATTCAACGCCACAGCACACAGTGCGCGTGTCATCCCTTTTTGTTAAGCATATTCTCTGCGTAACCAATTCTACGTTTTCCCCCTTTGAACTTTCTTTTGAATTTCATTCACTTTCACGTTCAACTGAAATCTTAGAATTGACGAGTCTCGTCTGATAAAGTACTCTTTTTTTTTTCAAAAGGAAAAGCCTGATCTATCAAACAAACGCAAAACAAAAATCAGACGTTTCGGCTTCAGTTCACTAACCGGAAGTGTAAGAAAACGAATACGTGCGTTACAGTTATTGCCTCACACGTCTCCCATCAGTAGGTGGAAGATTACAGCCGTTGCAATTTAGTGTGCTTTTTCTTGTCTAGGTTATCAGAGACTCCAGATATTAGCATGGCTGCAAATTTTTTGAGGCGAGAGCTTTACGATGGTAGTTAAAGAAGTCATCATGGAAGCCTCAGTGAGACATTCAAGGGACCTTCACCGACACTGCGCGCCATTTCTTTCTTATAATCCTATTTGCATCAAAGCGAAAGGCTGAGACGGACAAAACTTTATTAAAAATCAGAATGGAGGATTGAGCTACGTTAGCTAGCGTGCCGCCGACCGTAGAGCTCATTTGTGACGCCAATTCGACAGCCGTGAATTCTATAGATTGTGAATTGTACCGTCGCTTATCCAGAGCTTCTTTAGAGGTATCAGGCAAGAGTTCTGTGGGAGGCTTAATGAATTTGTACGTCAGGTGAAATGGTAGAAGGTACCTTCCTCACCAGTAAAACGGAATGCATGTCCTTATTTATGAATTTCGATATGTAGTTTGGGTTGGCACGGGTCCTCGTCTTTAGCGGTCGCCATTTAACTTCATCGGATAGTGGGAGTGTTGTTCTTATTGTTTTGTAATGCGCTGTGAGTTCTTGGTATAACATGAGTGATTTACCGAAGGGTTCCAGTTACTAACTTTACACCGTCTCTCGGCCGGCTCATTCTCGAGCCTGTTGGTGGGCAGCCTCGTTTACTCAATTCCGCGCATGAAATCGGGTTCCTATTCGATTTTAAGAGGTAGCTGAAGAGGTCAGATTCTCTTTTTTTTTAGTATTTGTGCGGTGGGATTGGAAACCCTAGCTCCAACTAATCTTACGATCTCCAAATTTTAGTCGCTAGCTATGGTATTAGCACTCGTAAAGGAAATGGCCGCGATGATCGCGGCCTCCTCTATGACTAGCGCTTTGGATGGGAAACTGTCGCCGCCATACCCAGTCTGTTTGGGCTAATTCTGGGGTGTGTAGCTCAGCATTCAGGTTAATTATTAGAGTCCTCCGCATCTTCTGTCACGTCGACGTAGAGGACATGGTGCGGCCGGCTCAGTATCGTATGCAGGCTCTTAGCTTGTGCTTCTCTTCGGCCTTGATGTGCATGATGGCTCATGTTCCGAGTCAGAGGTTTGAAGGGGATCCTCATTCAGACGTTGTTTGAAACACCTTGAGAGCAGTCTTGTAAGGTTTCGCCCCCAATACAGTGTCTCTCCAGTATTCTCCTACTGGCGCACGTGCTAGACAAGCCCCTTATTTGGGCAGTTGTTCGTGATTCGTTGAGCTCCTCGCCGGTATTGTGGACCCTAAGTTTGAGTAGTTGTTTGTTGAGAGTCAAGCAAACTAGGCCCATGACTGTTTTCTAGGCCACTGCAATGATTGCGTCGACTCTCGCCAGCTCGTCTCTCTTGAGCTTTAGGTACAGAAGGGAGTACGTAATCCTGCTTACGATGAGAGTGTATATGAGTTAAAGAAGTCGTGTTCTTTCATAATTTTTTTTCGGTTGGTAACTCTTTGTATTAGTCTGACAGTTTGATGGATCACCCATTTGAGTTTAGTGATCATTGGCACGTTTCTAGACCCTGTTTGCAGCCTGAGCCCCATAATCTTAATTTGCTGGACCTCTTTGACGTTTACGCCCCATACGATGACTATTGTCACAGGAGCAAATAATTTACTTCCTGAAAGGCGAAGCTTCGTTCTTTAAAAGGAAGGATTCGAGTACTGCTTTCCTGGCCTCTTCATCAATGACGTCTACAGCCAATAGAAGAGTAGCCTCGATTCCACCCTGGGACCGTTCGCTGCCCACACCATAATATCGTCCGTGTATAGGCTGTGCTGTACTCCTGGGATATTTCAAGTCTATCCACGACCTTGATTAGTGCCAGATTAAACGAAACGGACACAGGACAGCCCCTGAGGGTTGGCCGTTTCCAAGCTTTGTTGAGTCGGAATTCAGGGTACCCACGTGCGGTTTCCACCGCGCGCTCACTGAGAAAGGCAGTGATGTTACTGTAAGCTTTCCGCCCAGATTTGGTTTCGTTTAGGTGTTCCAGTGTAATATAATGAAGAAATTGTCAAATACTTCCTTTAGGTCGATAGCTAGAATGGCTTTCGTATTTACCTTGTTAGATTGGGCAATAATGGCATGTGACAGGTGCAGTATGACATCCTGTATAGAAAGTCGCCTTCTGAAGCCCATCATGGTGCGTGGTAAAAGTGAGTATTCTTCGACATAGTCTTTTAAGTCTATTAAGCACAACATACTACATTATCCTACTTAAGCAAGAGGTAAGCCAGATGATTTAGGTTATCAAAGTTTTCTTGTTTAGTTTTGGAATAAAAATTGTCCTGATCTGCTTCAAGGATTGATGTGTGGTAACAGTCTCCTAGAACCCATTCAAGAAATCTGTGAGCACAGTGAGTGATTTGAGGTCTATGTTCCGCAGCATCTTATTATTGATTTATTTGGTCCAGGCGCAGATTTTGTCCTGAGTTGAGACATTTCGGCCCTGATCACTGCGTCCGTTAAGGAATGTTAAAGTTCCGGGCTATCGCGTCCCTTGTAGTTCGGGAGGGAATCGCTATTTTTACGAGAGTGTACGCGTTCATCTTCCAGCGACGATATCAGTTGTTCCCCGCTTCCGTGCTGTGCGTGGATGAGCTGGTCGAAGGTCTTTCACTAAACAGTTTTGGATTGAGATTGGTCAAGCAGGTCGCGGAGAAGGTTTCATGTGTACTTGTTTCCCAGCTGCCTGTTAAGCATTTCTCATACTTTATTTTAGTTCTTAAGTGTGAGGTTAATAGCGAAACCTTCAATTTTCTTTCTAAACCGTACATTCGGAATAATTTTTTACTTCTCCTTTTCTTGATCAATGCATATATATATTCCCTTCCTACATGTGGGCTACCCTGCAGACTATGGTGGCTTCTTCCCATTCGTTTCTATGCTAATGGTGGGGTGGTTAAGGGTACCCTCACTTATATCCTAAATCGACTTCCGGAGCTCATGGATGCTGCAAGGAGCTATATTTTTCCTATATTTCCTGAATTTATTCCAGTCGGTGTGCTTACATGATTTCCATGTCCTCTTATACGGCAGTTGGTTTCTTTTGCAATGACGACAATGTAGTGGTCGCTGTTAAGGTCTTGCCCGGTGTTGCGCCATGTGATATTCATTCCTTTCGATTCTAGTGATAGTTCCGGATTAGTGTTTCTCAATATAGTTTCGCCCACTCTCGTCAGTTTGGCAGTATCATTCAGTAGCATGAGGCTCAACTCCTGAATCTTCCTTAGTATGGGTATGGCTTTAGCATTGGTTTAAAGCAACCCTATTCAAAGTGATGGGCGTTGAAGTACCCAATAACGATAAGCTGATTCCCTTTGGCCTTTCTCACAGTTTCGTTCAAGGGTTTACTGGTTTTCTGGGTGTGATCATTGGAGGAGCTGTAGCCGTAAACTTAGGGCATCGGTCGGGCGTCCACTCGTACGATCCATGGCTTCCGAAATTGGCCATGAAGATTAGGTTGTCAAACATGCCCACGTCCTGGCATTTTTTTCAGTTTTAGAGGTAATGTATGGAATTCGGAATGCTGCTGCCCCATGAATACTGAGCCATCTAAATTGCGCAAAATGATCTCTAAAGGAAGGGATGCAGCATCTTCGTGAGTCCTGTTTTTAAACACTCCTTCAAGAACAGTATTACATCTGCATTTAAATGAATCCCGTGCCACTTTTTTGGCAATTTACACGAAAATTTTAAAGAATACTTTCACTTTTAAGTTTAGAAAAAAGTATATATTTGCTTTGTTTGACATTCAAAAAATTATATTTGATTTGCTATTTCAGGGCGGCCATCAGTAAACACATTTCGCTAGTCTATCCTAGCAGGAAAAAAGTTACAAAACTTTTCTGCAGCCATGTTTTGGTGCGGGTTTCGACCCTTGACCTGTTGTGAAAGCACAATTTTCTTTAGCAGCTGCTGATTTGATGGATAACTACACACCTTAACAAAAGTAACAGTAAAATCTGGCTTTACAACAAAACGATGGATTACTTTATTCTACTTTCACATTGTTCTTCAGTTTAAGATTGGGATTTTAGGTGTAGTTAGGCTTTCCAGTGCTGAAGGTAACGAAATACTTTTGCTTATTAGGAAGCGCACTGTCGTTAAAGCTGGTATGTTCACTTAGGTCTGACAATGAAAAAATGTGTGTTTAAGCTTGCCATGAACCTAAGGATAGAAAGCTGTGAGCTTTGCAGTGATACCCTCAGTAACACCGCCTTATGAAATCCATTGATTTTCATACTTTCTTTAATTTAGGTCTTGAGGGAAGGAAAGCAGCTGATAGTTTTTTGCAAGCACCTGCACCTAATCAAGTCAAGATGATGTTTTCATATTTGTCTTGTAAATTGGGCATTGACTTATACAAAAAACTGATTGATTGATTTATAGGAAGGGAAAGGCGTGGTAACTATCTCACTTGTATAGGCGCAGTATCTGTGAGGAAGGTGGGAAGGAAAGAAAAAGTGAAAGAGATCTGGTAAGTGGAGGGGTGCTGAGCGATTACGGCCCCCTGAGGGCGTTCAACATGCTGGGCATCCCACCAACACAGGGCTGCCTCTCCTTTTAAGTCTCTTTTTGGGGGAATGAAAGCGCCGTACTTTTTGGCTGGACGCCATGTAGGGAGGTGGCGAAGGGTGGCTGTTCCTGCCCCAAAGAGGCTGGGACTGTTAGATCAACGCAGGTTGCGGCTGGGGCTAGCCCGCAACTGAATTTTCATCTATTCTAGGCAGTCATTGCACCCGCCACCACTTAGGTGCCAGACGATGGCTGTTGCGGCGCGCGTCTTTCTCTCCCTCTTCTTTATCTTCTCTACTTTCTATTTTGTTGTTTTGTGGCGGCTGTAGAAGGAAGGAAATGCACGGGCCTGCTACTGGCTGTGTACCTGAGCCGCCTCCGCTGCGTCGTGCGGACAGAAGAGAGAAAGTAGAGAAGAAAGAAAAATAAGAGGGAGAGAAAGACGCGCGCCGAATTAGCCGTCTTCCATCACCTAAGCGGGGGCGGACGCAATGACGGCCTACAACAGATAATTCGGTGGCAGGCTAGCCCCGCCGCAAGCGACGTTGACCTACCAGTTCCAAGTAGGGTCAGGAACAGCCACCCTTCACCATCTCCGCCGCCTCCTCTCTATTCTGTCCGCACGAGGAAGCGGAGGTGGCTCAGCTACAGAGGCAGTAGCAGGCCCGTGCATTTTCTTTTCCTTCTTGCTACAGCCGCAACAACACAACATGAATTAGTTAACACCCACATTTAATTAGGTCAATGTCACTTGAAAGTCAAATATAGTGCTACGCCAAGACAGCCTCTACCTAGCGTAATAAAGCTTTCACGTGAAAGCAGACACATTATATATCAAGGTCACTTGAAGGTCAAAGTGAGACGTGCGGCAATTTCTTTACCTATTTATTGTAGCTATCGCTTCAAATCTTTTTTCGTTCTGCGTGACGTTAACTTCAACCTTCATCTATACATATCCCGCTCTTTTAAGGCAAAAGCTCTTCTATGCTAGTGGAAGGAAATACCACGCGCATTAGTGGTGAGCGAAATCTGTGCGCGATATTCCGCGAGATCTGATCTCCTTGTCCAGCGTTCCTGCCATCTGCAATCCCACACATTGACGCGCGCCACGGAACGCCACGCGACAGGAGCGATGGTGCACCGTCCAAACTCTGACTTGCCGGAGAAAGTGTGACATTTCGTTCCCTATAAACTAATTATAGTTATATTGTTACGGGGATGTACTTAATGTGACGGCACTGCGATGGGCTGAACTCGACGCTAAGACTTCGGTAGCCGTGCAGAATCCACTCTCTCAGCGTCGTTCTCTTTTTCAACGCTTCGTCGTGCCCGCGTTCCTCGATCGTCGTCCTTGTCAGTGAGCACATCACTTTGGTCCCGCGTTTCCCGGTAACACTACCCCCCTCTGCAAAAGGCACCGTCCCGGTGCGTATTAGGCGTGCAGTGTGGAGGGGGAGTAATATGGCTTGAGGCGGGCGACATGTACAATTTCGGAAGTGGGTGTAGCAGTCGGTGACTTTGGGTGGAGCGGTGCAATCTCATAGGTCACGTCGGTCACTGGGCGTAGTACACGGTAAGGACCCGTGTAGTGGGGCAGAAGTTTCTGGCACAATCCCCACGACAGCACGGAAGCCAGAGCAGCACCAGAGATCCGGGAGGATAGTGCACATCGCGGTGGTGAGCGTCGTAGCGGCGTTTTTGAGCTTCTTGAGAGACGGTGAGATTGTGACGAGCAATCTGGCGAGCAGCGTCGGCTCGGGCGATGGTATCGCGGGCATAGGTTGTGACGGGGCCAGCGGCGGGAAGCAAGGTGTCGAAGGGCAGTAAGGGGTCTCGTCCAAAGAGACGATAGAATGGAGAGTACCCAGCAGTGTCATGACGCGAAGAGTATATGCAAAGGTGACAAATGGCAGACTAATATCCCAGTCGCGAAGACTGTCGGATACGTACATTGCGAGCATGTCGGTGAGTGTGCGGTTAATACGCTCCGTAAGGCCATTCGTCTGAGGGTGGTACGCAGTGGTGAACTTGTGCCGAACGGAGCAAGAACGAAGTATTTCCTCAACAACTCGGGAAAGGAAACAGCGGCCACGGTCGGCAAGTAGTTGACGGGTAGCACCATGGTGTAGTATGACGTCGTACAAAAGGAAGTGAGCAACGTCTGTGGCGCAGCTGGTTGGAATGGCGCGAGTGATCACGTACCGCGTGGCATAATCGGTGGCCACAGCGATCCATTTGTTTCCTGACAAGGACTCGGGGAAGGGCCCTAGGAGGTCAAGGCCAACACGAGAAAATGGCTCAGTCGGGATAGCAATC
>JAJIZL010064275.1:0-11094 GCA_023969395.1 Amblyomma maculatum | reverse complement strand
GTGTGTGTGGGTGGGTGAGTGTGTGTGTGGGTGGGTGGGTGGGTGGGTGGGCGCGTGTGTGTGTGTGTGTGTGTGTGTGTGTGTGTGTGTGTGTGTGTGTTTTCTCGTAATAATAGATTGTTGAAAGTGTAGCGCCATCCTGTGCAATTCTTCCCTCTTTGTGTCGCCCTTTAGTTCTACAATTATCCGGTTAAACTATGAATCAACACGCACAACTTCAAGTTTTTTTGTGGTTTCTTTACTTTTAATTGGGAAGCCCACTTGGTCTACAGTTCTAATTAGTTACATCATGCAATTGGGAGGTTCAGTTGGACGCTCCGAATAGCAGCCAATGATTTCTTTTAGTAGGATCTGCGTGTTGCTCTACAAGTACACAACAGCGAATTATTTTGGATGCCCAAAAAGTAATACTCCTCATTTTCTTTGACGAACACTGTTTATTGAAAATTTATGAAATTCGCAAATATTAATCCTTTATCCAGTATTTTTATACAAACATACTAGGGCAGGAACAAAAAGCTACTGTACCAGTAGAGAGAGAGAGACAGTGTGTATGTGGGGGGGGGGAGGGGGGCGCACGCAAGACCTTACGCTCAGTTGATTGAATTTTCATGCACTTGCGCGAGAAAGGATCCTAGGAAAGGCGAAAATTGTATGAGGAAATCGCTGCAAGAATCTAGGGCGACGCCGCGTGCCCGTATACCTTATTGTCAAAACGATACAATGGAAAGCAATAAAGGGAGATTATTTTCTGGCTGTAATAAAGAAACGCAAGCACAACAAAACAAAAATTATGAACATCAAAAGATTAGAGCGTAGATCCTCAAATCGTGCTGGGGAGTACTTATTTTTGTTTCGTGAAAAATAAGCAATGTTGAGCCTGCGTGCATACATGAGCGAAAATTTACATGAACCACATCACATATGGCAATCAAACATATGCCATATACATGGCACTTGCATGCTTATTAAAGCAAAAGAGGCTGTCAATAATTTTGCTTGCTTTTTCACCGTGGGAACGCTCTTAGCTCACCAACATTGAAGTGAATATATAGTGCTAGCCAAAACCAGGCAGCAATCATTGACACGTGTTACACAAGTGCAGACCAATGTGATATGCAACAAATTTTCTCTTGTGCCCTCACAGACAGCCTCATCTGTCCTGCTCTCCACATAAGCATCACGAGTCAGGCACAGCCCTGCAATTGCTAAATGAAAACATTCATGTACCTACCATATATACCAACACCGTGTTTACAAAGGGGACGCTAGCGGCGCCGCAGCCGACTGGCGGTGAAAAGTAGGGTTATCATCCATAGGAATACATGGAACCGAATGATTTCAAAGCGTTTTGTCATTTCACGGGGTAAACATGATGTCATTATTCGGCACAGAACAACCATGAACATCCTAGAATAGATCGTTAAAGTATGAAATCTCATTACCGAGACAAAGTATTTTTAAAACACCGTGAAGTGTATGGGTATGCGAGTTGGGAGGGCGACCCACAGAAACACATGTAAAGACAACTTACCGCAACATTTTTCTTGTTTCGCAGAGCACCAGAAGTGATGAGCGGTCGTTAAACGTTGGCCACTACTTTGAAGAAGTGTGTGACAAAGTATGCTGCGTCATTACGGAGGCCGTCTTCTTTTAAGACTCCACGAATAATGTATGTTGTGCATCCGGACATCTCGAAAAGGTTCGTGTAGCGACTCGCGCAGTTTTGTTTACAGTCTGATATGCTGCCGCATGGGGCAAATTATTTTTATAGTACTGTCGCTCAAGTGATACATCCTTGACATAATTACATTGAAAAAGCAGTTGTCAAACGCCATGCGACAATATGAACCGAACGAGAATAGCGCATTGCAGCAGACGGTGGCGCAGCTGGCGGTACTAGCGACAGCGCCAGCTAACGACAGCGCCGGTGGTGCATGGTCGTCTGCAACTACAGTGCCTAGAATATACTGGCACTATACTGCAACTGTGCGCGGTCAGTTTGTCGTACAGTGAAGAGTCCCGTTAAGCGCCAGACTCGCAGTACTTGCAAAGGAATGTAGTGTGCGCTGCATCAATGTTGGAGTACGTGAAAAGCTTGTCGGAATCGGATAAACAGCGCAACAATTAAAACCAGTACATTGATGCGTTGTGCATCCGGACCCATTTGCTACGCCTGAAACACACTGGGAAGTCGTCCGGACCTGACACGGGAGCTCTGCCACCATAGGGCATGGGTAACATTGTAGTGATTTTTTTTTTCCTCCTAGTCGCTTCACTGCACACACCGTCCAGGCATACAACTCCATGGAGCACACAATTATTTTGAATCAGGTGGGTGCGCGCAAGGTCATCAACGGGCATATATGCTAGTTAACTACAGTTCATGTTCTTTTTTCCAGTGGTTTCGCTATGGTTCTCGTATATCGTTCTGCGCTTTCTGTGCGGTTTCCTCGTCTTTTTTTTTTTTTTCTTTCCGTACGGCGCAGACCATGCAGCGCGTGCACGGACGTCGGAATATAAAGCCTCTCAAAATGTTTGCTTATGACTTGAACACCACATGCATGCATCGCGACGCAACTACATATACATTCATTTTAATACTTAACGCCTCTACTTAGCTACGATCAATGTTTTCAGAACGGAACGACGTCCTGCCCGTTATTTTCTGTTATATTCATCTCAATTTACAAAATGAACCGTGTCTCGATGGCATCATTACTGCTTACGCGGTTCATGGGCGTCGCCTTTCACTTCCGCCATGCAACATGATGTCGGGGCGTGAGGCAAGACGTTCACTAAAAAAGAAAAAACAAAGCGATGGGTTTATAAATGCTCGCGCTTGCTCAGCTGAGGCGCTCGCTATGCATCCTGATAAACTGAAAGTAAAGTCACGCCGTATCGATGAAGCCAGGAAACGACAGCGGGCTACAGAGACAGATGAAGAACGGGAACAGCGTCTCGCTCGACGGCGCGCTCAAGATGCAGCTAGATGAGCGCGTCGCGCTTCTCTTGAATCGTCCTCAACTGGTGACGACTCCGAATAGAATATAATGGACGCTTTGAACAGTGAAGACTCTTCGTCGACGTGTTATTAGCCATGCCATTATTGCTTCCGCAACCTGCCGGGTTTAACTAAAGCTAAGCTCCAATTAATTTTTTAACCCTCTGAATGGTTGCGAAGCTTAAAAGTAGCCTTACGGCATCGTTTAAGCATCTTCTACAATAAAACAAAATGTCTCAGCTTACTTCACCGCCCAGAGTAAGTGCCTACCAAACTGTGGTGAACTAAGAGCCGCCTATACTCCACGTCAAATTCGCTATGTTCTTTATGCGGTCGGCTCAATGTGGTACCAAATAAGGCACCCTAATCTGGCTATTTACGGCAATGCAAGCACATCCTTTACGTCATGAAACGTCATTTTGACATCATATGACGTTTAGGTATGTATTTCCCTCTACACAACGTCCGTCAATGAGGATTTAGGAATATGAGAATAAGGGCTTACCTCTCTGCAATTTATACCTCCGTTTTCCCTCCACAATTACTGATATTTAACGTCCAGGTGTCGTGAACAGGTCTGCTAAACATTCGTTTTCAAGGTCACGTAATGTTTACGTCACCACAATAGGCATTGCGACAGCTCACGATTTCGCGCCACAAATTTGAAACGCGTGATCTGAGAACCAATCAGAGAATTAATATGGCACCGAACGGCGGCCATGCGTTTCGAGAGTAGAGCCCCAAGGTAAATGTTAGCAACTGCCGAAGTCATTCTTTTCTTAGTCGCTGGGGCCGAAGACTCTGCTCACAGAGCCCGGCGAGCTTCTGCCTCGTCTTCCACTTTCGCTTGGCCCACAGGAGAAACTTGAGCACTTTGTGAGCACCTACTGATGCACCGTGTCATTCTAAAGCGTTCTCAGTGCATGCAGCAGAGCGGAAATTTTTCCCTCACGCCAAGTACACTGTTTGCTCTCCCCTCTGCTACAGGCGCTGATCGCATTACTTTCACTCAAGGATGTTCCTGATGCCAGAGCCCATGACGTCGACGAATGGTACTGCGAATGCAGTGCTTCTCACGGCTTGTCATTATAACCTCACAGACTGGTGAGCTGAGGCTTACGCAGGAAAGTGAGTGAGTGGGCGGAGGTTTCGTAAACCGCCTCATGAACTTAGAAATACTTGTGGAGCAGTGAAACTGAGTATCGCCAATCAGCACCACAGGATCAGCAAGTGGTTTCCGACTGTATGCGAAACACCGGACAGGCCACGGCGAAAAATTACACAAACGTTGGTCACAAATTGTGCTGTCTGTCATGACTCGATGCAAACTATCGAAGTTTGCTTAGCCGATTTCGCAAAAATTGGGAAGGTGCATTTTGCAGCAAATGTTACTTTCCTGATATTCCCATTTTTTTCTACATACGTTCCTTGCCCTTGACGTCATTCCCAGTGCAAACGATGATTTGAGGTCATCTCCGCAGCCAGTAGTTTTATTGCTACGAAGACGACGAAGCGGGTAATGGTGCTGGGCGGAGCGCTCGCGCCAGGCTCGCTGGCAATTGAAGCACATGTCATTATCATAATGATCACGTTCTTGTATTTCTATCGTGTCGCTATGTTTAATTGCTTGCCATTACGTAAAGCTATATTGCTTTACTTCGATTATGCCTAACGGATGAGCAGACATCCTTTATCCCTCACTTTGGCTTTAATACATAGGTATATTGAGTTAACCACAGGGAGAACAACAGTGTGGCGTTCAAAAGAAATGAGTTATGACCGATTTTGCAAAAGAGTCTGCTTACCAGTTATCACTGGCTTCGGATGGACGCATCGTTCCCCTTTCAAGCCCCAAAGGGTCCGATGGAAAGCACCGCAGCTTCCTTCTTGGAACCAAATACATCCGTGCTCAGCACGTCAGACAAACTGTCGAGAAAACATGGCATCACTTGCAGAACAAATCACACTGTGTCCCTTTACTACGCCTTGGCATTGTGGCGATTTATCTGTGGTTCCCGGCTACTGGAGGGAACGAGTATGAGAGAGAAGGGAAGGCCCTGCGCACACAAGAGTAGGAATCGCTGATGTACGACATGTACGATGGGATTGGATGCTCCAATACATTTTGGTATGAAGTATGCGATCGCTTTAAAAATTTTAATAAAGTCTATTGAACAAAGATAAAAAAGCACGAACCAGCAGCACGCGAAAGTAGACCCCTTTGCAGCAATCTCTACATAGCGTGTGTGACATGGCAAGTAACGAAAAGCATTCCGGAAGGCCGCCCGTCGAAAAATTCAGAGCTACTGCTTATCGAGCAGAGTGCACTTTATTCTGGCATTGCACGAATGACGTTATGAATGCTTCCCTGCCACGTCCTCAAGTGCCAGGACAGTGCAAGAAATAAATCTTGTGCGCGGTGATCCGCGAAAGAAATTATACGCACACGCGGCAAATCGCGAAAGCATTAGTTATACCACGAAGGGCAGTCCCTCAACTTCAAGATCTGCGACTGCCAAGGTTGCCTCGCGAAATTTGGTCTTCATATTTCCCGCTATAACAGAGCCAACCGCTCGCGACTTTGAACCGACCTTTATTTTTTTCCTACTGCAGGACCCAGCTATGAAAAAAAAATCCGAAACGCCTACAGAGAGTGCGAGCTCTTTCATTTCTACATATCTCTTTTATGTGCACAGCGAGAGGAGTAAATTAAGGCCTGGTCGTGAAATATTTCACTCCCGCAGAAAACCAAATCCGCCTGTTAATCACCACCTTTCCGAAACAAAGTAGCCAGTTAATCACTGACAGCAGAAAAACCTCCAGCTTTCCTGGAGCTTCCCTCAAGCAACAGCAGGCCAGCACCTCATTCCGACAGGCCGTTTCTTTTTTTCTTCTCCCTGGCAAAGTTTCAATCCATCTTGTGAAATATTCATATCATCACTGCTTTCTCTGCTTATTAATGCTTGGTTTTGCTTTCTGTTAAAGGGCTCTCTCCTTTTTAATCTGCCATGAACCATTCCCTACTTGCCAAGATGATTGATAGTTTATGAACTCCAAAAGCAAATTACCGATATGCGCTCCCTCCGCCTTTTTCTTCATAGGATGATTTTTCATATTCCTTCATCAACGACCTTAATTGCGTTGATTTCTGTTTGTTTTATTTTATCTAAGAACAAATTATTTTTGCCATGCAAATTATTTCTTTAGACTTGAAAACTGTTCCTGCTTGTCAACCCTAAAATAATGCAACAATGCAAATAGTGGTAGCTGTTAAATGTCGCTCGATTTTCTTCGTTAGTGCATCCTATAAGATGGAGATGAGAACTAGAACAACGGTACTAGCATATTACGTTACACAGCACGCGAAGCGTTGAGGAGCCAGGAACGAAAGATGAGTAATTTTTCTCAGCGAGAGCCTCATAAAAGAGAAAGCAAAGGCTAGGCACCGGAATATAGAAGCAGCGACGTGTGACCTTGAATGCCGTCTATATTTATGAACTGTGACACGGGTAAATCAATGCGGCATACAAACGCCGTATATAAAAAGGCAACTGAAGGTTATGGCATTTTGCGATTAAATTTCACGCGCCAGCAACAATGCAATGAAAGATACTGTGACAACAGCAGCTATAACATTTGTTATGGTCTATAGGATGAGCTTCCAGAAGCTAAGAGAGACGCCCTGCATTAACACTGCATATCACAGCAGCGTTCCACAGCAAAAGCTTCAACATCTTTGAGAGATGAAGATTAAGAAAAAATTGATCCTCTAAAAAGCAAAGAACATGAGTCGGCGTGTCAAGTTCAATGACTTGTGTACGGAGGGAAAAACTACAGGAAAGTACTGAATTTGCGCTGAAATGCCTCAAATAGGGTATGTGCAAATAACTAGAGGCCAAGTGCCATATCTTGCGAATGGGCTGAAAGTTCACTGCATGAAACGTACGCAGGGATGAGCGGTCTTAGAGTTTGTCAAGGAGTCCGATGTCGTTTAATTAGACGAGTAAAACGTTCACTGTGTTTCTCAGTGCCTATGGCAGGCTTATGAACTTAATACACAATTCACTTGTGACAGTGACTCCATATGATTATTACATAGCGCACGTTTGTCGGCATGTGCTGGCATCCAATGAGCCGTAGTTGAGGCAGTTCGGAGTATTCAGTTGTCTTAAACTATACCGTAAGCCGTTAGTGAACGCCACGCTCAAACTAAGTAGATGACAAACAATTTGGGTCATAGTAATCATCTGAGATGTGCTTCGATATAGTGAAGAAAGGGGTAATGATGTGGCGGGAACTTTCAAAGCCAATATTTTTCTTCAATGTTTGGCAACCTCCAGAACCAACTGGGACGCGTTTGATTACGTGAGAAAAATCCGCTTGCAATTCCAATGCTGAAAAACACTGTGGGCCGCTTGATCTGTTTTTGCGTTGCCCAGGGTACCACAGTGAGGTGACATCCACTCAAGTGTCATACAGTAGACCGCAGCAATTGCCAAAAGATATAGTTAGCCTATATGTCTACAGGAAGAATCTGCTCGGCTAAGAAGGCTGGAACCGCTAACAGGAGCGCAGCAAAAAGCGATATACCTGGTATACCAGCAGAGCTACCTGGTATAAACTGCTTGATTTTGAGAGACTTGAGCGTCCAGAGACAGAGCCAGTCATGTCTGCAACTAAGTAATAATTCGAAGGTGCATCAGTTGCACACCTTGGTCAAAGATATAGTTACAGAGGGTTGTGTAAATTTGTTTCCGTGGGGTGTATGTTTCTTAGTAAGTGATGACACCTGGCAGGAGGCCTCCGCTGCTGTTCCTGAAGCTGAGGAGCTTTTAACATGTTAAGACGTTTTCAGTGATCGCGTACTTGTTGTAATTAATCGGTGATTAACTTCTAATCATTATAGGGACATGCCTTCAACGTCGCTTTTTTTTTTTTTTTTAAGCAGAACCATGGAGAACCAGTTGTAGCCCCATTGTGTTCACGGCAGCAGTCCGAAAATTTGCGATATTGGTGCAATTCTCTCACGGAGCATTTTAGCTAAAGTTGTCCTAGAGGAATTTCTCTCAATAACATTACCAAAGAATCGTTCGGATCGTACGCAGAGTAGCACCCATCCACCTAGGAGGAGCGGACATCTGGTCATTTTTCTCCCTCGTGAAAGCCACAGAAACTCTATTTTTTGGTGAGAGGTAAAGACCTATGGAGGCCAAATACATGGAGATGTTCAGTAACACTCTGATGTTTCTGAGTGACAAGGCGCGAATATGACACACTCCAGATGTAGATGTCATTTGCATGCAAAAATCGTGAGGCGTACTCCTCCCAGTAGGCTCCTTATTATGTGCATCATTGTGATGTTGAAGGCTGAGCACAGCTCCATGAGGCACTCCTTTTTCTGCTGCTTGAAATAATGTTGGGCCACTGGGAGTACTGGAAAATATTCGCGTTTTTTTTTTTAGCTTTCGATTCCCTTGTATAGCTTCCGCGCGAGGCCAAGACTGCGCAAGGCTGCGAGTACGGCATTGGGAAAAACAGTGAAGAACAGCCTTAATGTCAAAGTAAACAACTTTCAGGATGCGCCCAGCGTAAAGGTCCTCTTCAGTTGAAGAGATAAGGGGGATGACATTATCGATCGCAGACTTGTTTTGGCCAAGCTTCTCTAGTTTTTGAGATTTCGAGGAAGCGTGTTATCGGTTTGTAGATAATTCTCTTCATAAGCTTACCTTTGCAACTCTCAGAAGGGTGATGTGCAGAAAAAATCTTGCTACTTATTTTGAGTCTTTTTCTACCTTTTAAAATAGGCACAATTCTTGCCAGAGTCTTGCGTGTTGCGTTGGGGTTTATGGCGCATAAGTGACTAAGACTATCAGGCGCCTAACGCAAGCTGTGTTCTCTCTTTGTGCGGAAATATTTTAAATCTTGTTAGGCTATTATACCTTCTTTATTGACATGGCTTCATTTAAGTAATTAAAAACTCATGAAATATCAACGATTGCGTTCTCTCCTACATTCTTAGCATGAATACCCCTGCAAGGGAGCAAAATTGGAGTAACGTGTCCTCTAGCGCACGCCCTATAGAAGCAAGGTATTCTTTCAAACCGCGGGGTTGATTTTTGCACACTAAATCTTCAGAATTCTATACTGTTGGCAACAGTGGCATATTCCCGCTGCAAATAACATTCATTTGATGCAGTTATAGCAATCACAGAATACATTTAACCTCCACACTAAAAATCTTTTAATAAGGGAGTAATTACTTATTGAAACTGGATTCCAAAGAAAGGAAAGCGTAGCAGGGGGCGGCAGAAAGTTAGGTGGGCGGATGAGGTTAAGAAGTTCGCAGGGGTCAAGTGGATGCAGCTAGCACAGAACCGGGTTAAGTGGAGAAATATGGGAGAGGCCATCGCCCTGCAGTGGGTATAGTCAGGCTGATGATTATGATGATTATGATGATGACACCCACCCAAGCGCAGCCGTGCGGCTACAAAGGAAAACTGTACAGCTTTCTCAGAAACTTCGTATGTAAGAAAAATTCATCCTGATCCATTTATTGTAGCCGTACGGCTGCGCTTGGGTGGATATCAATATTACTTCCTTATTAAAAATCTTCTCCACCTTGGGGGATTCCCCTAAATATCCGGCCAACTAGAAATATTGCAGTTAGAATTTAGAGTAGATCTCGGTTAAAACATTTTGAAAAGCCTTTTTCTTGTTATGTCGCTGTTCCGCATTAGGGCTTAGACATCATACCCTCCTTCTGATAGAGAGTGAGGACATGATGGCTTCCTTATAGGATTATTTGTGTTTATAGTGGAAGAGAAGTGGTGGATAGAATAGTATCTGTTAAAGTGTATTATATATGAAGCGACACCAATGCCGGTGTTTGGTAACACGAAAGGCTCACTCGACCACAAGAGATATTTCTCAACAAAGTAATAACAAACGCAGCTTACACACCACACATACTTGACAAGTGGTTTCTCGGAAGACACGAAACACTCAAACACAACACATGCACCCACTGTCAGGAACAGTGTACAGCAGACCTAAAACACCTTATATGGCAAGGTCCATTGTTTTCACGAGGAAAAAACAAGATTACACATATTCCACATGACGACATGCCCACCCTAGAAGATCAGATTCTATCAAGCACCGAAATACAACATTCCATTGCTAGATACGGCAGTGAGACCGTCCTGCTTCGAGTAGTGTGAGAGAGGTCAACTTAAAGCGCGCAGATCGGCCGCATGGCAAGCAACAAGCAACACAACTGTGAAGACGAAGCTATACTACCATCCCTCCTAACCCCCTAAGTAACCAGACAGCGGCCGAGAGCCATCCCTTCCTTTAAATAAAGGCTTCATTCGTGCATCTCGGAACCCTTCACGTACTGGTTTAGCTTCTTTACTTGGGATCAAGTTGTTTAGCTTCTTTACTTGGGATCAAGACGACATAATGTTACTTCGATGAAGCGTTTTCGATTATTGCATGATTTCCATTCCTCAATGACATGTTTAACACAGTGCAGTTTGGTGTTTTTTCAGCGTTCCACGTAGCCTGTAATTTTGCTCTGAATTTTCTTTGCGCAAATATTATGATATCTTCATCCGGAGTGTTTATGTTCTGGCTTTCAGCCTTGTGTGCGGCTGTGCCACATGAATCAGCATCTCCATTACCTATGATGACTACATGGCTAGGTAACCAGCAGAACTTGATTACACGCCGCTGTGTTTCAGCTATTATGTCACTATGTATTATGTCTCGTACTAATGGTTCAGTTGTACTTCTGGAGTAATGATATAACTGCGCTGAGGGAGTCTGTGTAGATTACACTATTGTAATGTAGTTTTTTTATAATTGTTGAGCGGATTGCATAGCATTTAGCAGTAAGTAATTCATGCACACTGAGGCAACCTTGCTATTTTTTTTTTCCTCTTTATCGTCTACTATGGAGCTACCAACATAGAGTTCTCTTTTAGAACCGTCTGGAGCCAACAATACACACACATGCATACGACGCACGAGTTTATCTACAAATGATGTTGAGCCACCAAATGCTTGTTATTTCCCCCCCCCCCCCCCCC
>JAJIZL010064273.1:0-14765 GCA_023969395.1 Amblyomma maculatum | reverse complement strand
ACAACAATAGCTTCAAACAGTCAATTACCGCAGGACGCGCGTGCAGTGCGATGCAATTAATGAGCGATAAGCGTCGGCCTATTAATACCCGTACGTGACTCAGATCGACTATGGCGAGCGCGCTTCCATCGAAATACACATTAAAAATAAACTAGGCCATATAACCTATACGAATAGGAAGCGTCGAAGCACATACTTTCGCTTAAACGATTTAACATTAGTGATCTAAATTAAGGCTGGGATATTGAGCGGTAAATTAAACGTCGGTCCGCACATGCATGGACGTTCCCACATATGGCAAATCGTATCGACGCTTCCTGCTTCGTTGTCGCTCCAAGAAGTATTAGAAAAAAAAATAAAAATGGAGAGAAAACACGTCAGGTACAATCACAATATGAATAATAATAAGGTTATGCTGAAAAAAATTAACTGCGTCGTTACTGGTTCACTTTTCTTCATCGCAATCGTTCGCACATTATTTTTTTTCTCAAGCGTCCGCTCTTGTTGACGACACACCGCGCACTTCTGCTCTAATCCAGTGATAGCACTCACTCGCGCCGAAATATGGACGCTCTGTTCGCTGCTTGCTAGGTGCATTGAAAACAGTACAAACAAAGGAACAGAAACATGGACGGCAGGGAGCCAGCAACAGCGGCGCCGACTTGCCCGAGTGGATGCGTTCTGCAGGTGGGGTTGTCGGGTTACATGCTGTGTGATGCAATCCAAGACTCAGGCCCTGACGCTCCACGTGCGGTTCAGGGTGCACACGGCCGCCGCCCCGGCGGGAATTTTCGGCGCAGTGCGTCAGCCGCTATACTTTAAGGGACTATTTCTTTCATATACCTATTTGACATAAGTAGAGCTCGCGTAACTTACGTTGTAGGCTTTGCAAACGAGTAGACCATCGCATGCGTGCATAATCAAAAGTACGACTGGAATGACCGCGGCGTAATAATTGCTGATGGAATATCGCGCACATACGGTACTGGCAAATGCTCTATGAATATCTCGAAACACTCTTTTGGCAAACGAGTACGCCAGCTATTTGCTAAACAAGCCACGAATATTCAAATCACTGCAGTGACAAAAATGATCGCCGAGCCAGCTAGAGTCGCCCGCGGCACGGCGGCGGGCCAGCTTCCACATTTCACAAGAACTTGAAACGCGAAATATATCCGCGTGGGGCTTTGTCACACTGAATTTCATATGAGCACAAAATAGCTTCGTGTAGCAGCCAGTATACAAGAACGGCAGCTCCGCAAAACTTTTCATTCGACGGCGTGCCAAGTGCATGGATAGCATAATTTTAGAATTTCTGGTTTCTTTTTTTTTTGCGCAAGTGCGAAAAAACGAAGTCTGTAACTTTTCTCCACATTTCTTCACCCACCCAATTTCGCGATTCCGTCGTTGTTCACTGCAATAAATGCTTGCGCTACATATGGCAAGAAGGAATAACTGTGTAGTTCATAAAGTAATAAAGCAGTCATTGTTTTACAATTAAGCTTAATTCGTTATCAAAGCTTATTTTTCTAACTACATCTGTAGTGTAACAGTTACAGGCGTGCGCGGGGTAGGTAGTTTTTTTTTTACAAATATTGTGCATGGAGAGAAGACACCCACATGTAAACTTAATTGTTAGCATTAGAACAAAAAAAATGTGAAAGAAAAGACTGGAAACATGAATAAAATACGAAAAAGTACACTGGGCATATTCACAATTGACATCTGGATTACATTTACACATCTTTGTTTCGCACACGCACGTTCGCACAAAGTTTTCCGGCTCCCACTCTCCGTGCTGACGCACCACACAATCCCGTCCTCGCGCCTCCTGGCGTTCCCCGGATCGCATTCTCTCACCTCATGCGATGCGAGCAAGGTCCGAGTATAGTGCCTGGAATATACTAGCTAGTGTGCCGTGCGGAGGGGTCTCCCAATGGGAGGAGGTGGTCTCGCCGGCGATGCCTTCCAACTTTGGCCGCCAGGGGCGCTCCTCATCGTAAAGGTCAGAGTAAAATATTATATGAGGAACGCCTGAGGAAATTGGACAGTAACAGATGGGCAGGTAAAGTATTTAAATTCCTGTACCTAAAAAGCGTTGACTCACAATGGAGGAGAACTAGGAAACTAACTAGTAAGTATGCTAGTAACAAGGACGGATAAATAAAGAGCATAAGGCAACAGGTGAAAAACACAGAAGGTAAAAATTGGATAAATTCGATGTAAAAGAAACAAAGGGTGGAATTATACCGAAAGTGAAAATGCAGATCAGGATGGAAGATTTCTTTGATAACTCAAGAGGCAGTGCCCTACTTTTTGAAGCTAGATCAGGGTGCCTTAGAACACGCAGCTACAAAAAGAGATTTAACAATGGAGATGACGCATGTGCTGTATGTGGAAACTCCAGTGAAAAAATTGACCTTATTATACTTGAATGTAATGGTATCTATCCGGAAGTTGGTTCAGGCGCAATCACTGTTCCTGAAGCTCTGGACTTTAGAGATAACAGTGGCCGGGTGAATAAACCGGCGGTGGAAACTAGCAAAAAACGACTGGAAGATTGGTGGCTTAAAAGCAGAGAAGTGACATAATGATAGTAATGTAGAAACATAAATTTAATAAATAGAATGGTGGTTTAGTTAACCATTCTAAATCAATAATATAAGATATATGGAGAAAAATGAGCATGATAGCTACTGCTACCACCCCGTTTCAAAGGGGATGCTCCTATATTCCATCCATTCCATCCATCCATCCATCGATGCCGTCGACGCCGTCGGCCGCCGGCGCGCCCTTGATTTGCCGCAGTTGGGCTGGCCGTGTCTTCAGTGGTTCGAAGTGCTTTGGACGCGTCTATGCTGTTCTTTTGTTTTAGTCATTCTGTTCCTTGCATTCATGTGAGGGAAATAAATTTGCAACGAATACTGATGCTAAAAATAAAGCATCAGGGCAGGATAAAGACATATTTCGTGCCGCACTGTCGGAGTGGCTACCGCTCGAATCAGGACTAGGTTTCTATGTTCGGTGTGCCATCGGACCCTGCGCAGCTTGCGGAGTGGAAGCGGCTGATTAAAAGACAGGACCGGAAGGTGACTCCAACGTGTGTTGACTGCGAAAAACATTTTGAGGAGAGCTACATCGAGAGAACGTTCAAAGTGACGGTGAACGGCATCTTCAACGAGCTCGCTAGAGATAGACCACGTCTTAAGTCCGAAGCCGTGCCAACGGTATTCGACCATTATCCCAACCATCTTCTGTCTAAGTAGACATCGAAAAGGAAGGTGAGAAACATCTGTGACCAACCAGCCGCTAAACGAGAAAAGCGCAGTGCCGGTAATTCCGGCTGGTGCAGACGACATCCATATGTACCATCAGGGATGTTTCACAATGCTTCCGAGGTGCCGGCGGCAGCAGAAGAGCGGAGCGACTAGTCATTCCCGCAGCAGCAGACGTGCAGCTTGAACCTAAGCATCCGTTAGACTCAATTCCCATCCCTGCAACTTGGACCAAATTAACTGAAGCACCATGCTCTCTTTGTAGCCTGCGCACGACATCGAGCCGAAAAAAAAACCTTTGCCACTTTGTACATAGAAAAAATGGTAACTTTTGGAAGCTTGATGCCTGAACGCAGTTCTGTGGACGCTGCAGCGTATATTCTCGGAAAAGAAAAAAGCAATCACGTACATTACACAACAGATAAAAGCTGAAGAGCTAATATATATAGGTGCACTGGAGGGTCTTTTTTCCGGATGTTGCCTGAAACCTGATTCAGGAAAACACATATCATTTATGGGAATGTATTTTGCAGAAAAGTGTCGCTTGACCGTCGACTCTGAAGGGGATAGCTGCGCGTATGCAAATACCAGCGGAGGCTTACACAGAACAAGATGAGCAGAAAGAGGGAAAAAGCATGCATGCAACCAACCAAAGAAATCCAGCAACATTTATCGCGCTCTGAGAAGAGCAAAGAGAAAACTGGCTGGAGCGCAGAAGCAAGTGGCTAATGAACGCGTAAAATAAGGCGCTAATTGCGAGTCTGCGGTTGAAGCTTTTTTTTTTTCATCCCGTGCGTGACCTATAGACTTGATTGTGACCGTACAACTACCGCTCGGCTGCTGAAACCGAAGCCGAAACTGGAGAAGAAAGTAAAATCAATTATAAATTACTTCGCGGTGGTAGGCGAAAAACCACGTGGAGAATTACACGGGAATATCTTGCGCATCATTACCAATTGAAAAAAAAAATACCACCAAAAATTGGTCTATACTACTTCAAAATTATTGCGGTGTCATACGCGGTGCGGCTTTTGTTGAAAACCTTTAGCGGTGCATTTCTACATTTTTACTTGTTAATTGTTGCTGCGCTTTTTTACTGAAATTTTACTGTATTGTAGACTTTGTAAAAAAAAAACAATGATACAATCACCTATTTTGTTTCTTCCTTCTGTTACAAGAGGAAGCACACCACATAATAATCATTTAAGTATGAAGCAACAATTAAGTGACATCCTAATAAAACACATAAAAATCAGAACAAAAACTAAAGTCAGACTCAGACTTCTGTGTTTATTGCCCCATGCGATCTTTAAAAAAAATGCTGTGCCATGTTATGAAAAAGCAAGATTGCCCTGCTTTTCTGTACCATATGTGTGACGTCATGAAACGTCAACAACCTGATATATATATAGTCACGTCAGGAAATATATATAGTCATATATATATAGTATATATATATGACTATATATATACATATATAGTATAGTATAGTATAGACATAGTATAGTATAGTATAGTATTGTATAGTATAGTATAGTATAGACAGAGTATATATATATATAGTCACCTCAGGAGGGCGTCAGGAAAGGAAGAAGAGGCTAGAGAGAAGACGAAGAAACGGAAGACACAGTGGTGTGTGCTGGTGCTCCTTGCGTGACTCGCAGCGCTTTAGACTACCAATAAACACCCCCGTTACGTACTGAGTACGTAACAGTTGTGGTGGAGTTTGCGGTGTAGATCAACACGGATCCCCGTTGTCTTCGACGAAGCCGCCGGCTCGCTGGTTTGCCACCCCTACCATCTAACATGGCTCAAGACGGCGACGCTGACCGAACAACACCTGCGGTGAGCAACTGGCAGCACTACCGCGAGCCGCGCACATTTGGTGGAAAACCTGACGAGGACGTCGACGAGTGGCTAACCAACTACGAGCGGGTGAGCCAGTGCAATCGTTGGGACGCGACCGTTAAACTAGCGAACGTAGTGTTCTTCTTGGAAGGCACTGCCCTAGTTTGGTTTGATAATCATGAAGACTCGCTTACCAGCTGGGATTGTTTCACAGAAGAGATAAAGGACTGCTTTGGCGACGGATCCGCGAAGAAGAAACGCGCAGAACAAACGTTGATGCAGCGGGCCCAGGTACCTGGCGAGACATGCACCGCATATATCGAGGATATTGTGAAATTGTGCAAGGTGGTAAACCCTCGGATGTACGAGGAAGATAAAGTGGGGCACTTGCTTAAAGGCATCGCTGTAGATCTCTATAATTTTCTTATCAGCAAAAACAATTCGAACTCTACAGCTGACTTCATCAGGCACTGCCGCACTTTCGAAACCCTGAAGTTGCGCCGTATCACTCCTAAATTTGGGCGACTGGCCAACGTCACATCTGTTGCGAGCGTTGATGTCAGTGCTCCGGAGTCCATGGCTGATCTGATACGCTGGATTGTGCGGGAAGAATTGTTGCGTGACAAAGACTCTGCGTGCCGGGACGAGCACCAGTATGACGGTTGCGCGCAGCAAGCAGAACCCGCGACCCCATCAACTTCCTGGATTCCGGCTTTAAATGCATCACGCTTTGGCGGGGGCAGACAACAGAACGATTTAAGCACTTCTCAGCCACGGATGGGCCGAAGAACCACCTACACACGCCAGGTGCTTCGTCAGCAATACCGTCCCGATTACTACCGCCAACCAGAACCAGTTTCCGCCCGCATTTACTCGGACCGGTGGCGCCAGCAACCCATGTGTTATAGCTGTGGCATGACCGGACACATCTCCCGGTATTGCCGTCGGCGGGGCCTACTACCACAAGATCATCGACCGCTGCCCAACGTTCTGCCCAACACTGAATTTCATCCGACACAGACTCTGGATACATACCGCACGGCACAGATGCGAAACGGATCGCCTGCTTCGAACCGCAGCTTGACGCCGCCAACCCAAAGACAGCGACAATCTCCGTCTCCTCGGCGCCGTTCTTCCCCTTCGGGAAACTAGAAGACGCGGCCGATGGGGGTGAGGTCGCCGGAAAATCAACGTTCCCAATACCTCTGCCTGTGTATATGTTAAAGAACAAACTCGAAGTATCCATTGACGGCATCCCCACCATGGCACTAATTGACACTGGCGCAACAGTCTCTGTTATGAGTTTAGCATTCAAGAATCGATTAGGACATAAAGTGATGTTTAGCGTGAATCAAGCTGTGGTATTCCGTGGTGTTGGCGGTGAATTATTGGTGCCTTTGGGTGTGTGCTATGCGAAAGTTGTGATTGGTGGACAAGCGTTCCGAACCGAATTCACAGTGTTGCGTCGTTCCACGCATGAAGTAATTCTAGGTATAGACTTTTTGCAACAGTGTGGTGCAACGTTAGACTGCCGTAGTGGACAGATCTCGCTTAATGCTGCGTTGATGTCAACCCTTGCAGAAACCTCGTCGCTCAATTTAGGAGCGTTTTCTGTGTCTGAAGATACAGTTGTACCTGCGAGGTCTGGAGAATTCATTCAAGTTATTTCATCTACGAATTTGAGCGAGAATTGCGACGCCGTAGTGGAACCTACAACGCTGGCCTGCGCAAAGAAGAGTGTCTTGGTGCCTCGTTGCATAGTTTCAGTCACCAGAGGCCACACCTTGCTGTGGACTGTAAACTATTCAGACGAGCCAGCCGTGTTGCCTCGTGGCATGAGGCTCGCTCATAACGAGGAAGGTGTGTCGAATTACGTGGCGGCACTAAGTAACCATGCTCCTGCAGAGAAAGCATCTCATTTTGCAGAGTCTCGAATCCAGGCAACCATAAACACAGCGTGGGGAGCACAGGAGCGCCGAATTTTGACAGACCTGCTCTCCAAGCATGTTTCGGTTTTCGACTTCGCCAGAGGTCATCAGCCACCGATTCCAAATTCTCGCATCCATCATTCGATTGATACTGGAATTTCTCGCCCGATTAGACAGAAGCCCTATCGTGTGTCTCCGGCCGAACGTCAGCTTATTGACGATCAAGTTCATGACATGCTCCAACGTGGCGTTATCCAGGAATCTTCAAGTCATTGGGCGGCTCCAGTTATTCTCGTTAAAAAGAAAGACAACACATGGCGTTTCTGTGTGGACTATCGTCGCCTTAACGCCGTCACCAAAAAAGATGTATATCCA
This sequence comes from Amblyomma maculatum, assembly GCA_023969395.1. Taxonomy (NCBI): domain Eukaryota; kingdom Metazoa; phylum Arthropoda; class Arachnida; order Ixodida; family Ixodidae; genus Amblyomma; species Amblyomma maculatum. Next base: position 7,339 of record JAJIZL010064273.1, on the reverse strand, counting down.
CTTCCACGTATTGACGATGCAATCGACTGTCTTCATTCGGCGTCATACTTCTCCTCGGTAGACTTGAGATCGGGCTACTGGCAGATACCGATGAACCCAAGTGACAAAGAAAAGACGGCATTTGTGACCCCCAATGGTCTCTATGAGTTCAACGTAATGCCCTTTGGATTGCGCAATGCGCCTGCCACGTTCGAACGATTCATGGACACCATTCTGCGCGGACTCAAGTGGAAAATTTGTTTGTGCTATTTGGACGACGTTGTGATCTTCGGCAAGACCTTTCAGGAACACAATAGCCGCCTCGCCATCGTTCTCGATTGCATTGAGAGAGCAGGCCTCGTCCTCAACTCTAAGAAGTGCCACTTTGGCGAACGCCAAACAATTGTTCTTGGTTACTTGGTCGATAAGGATGGTGTTCGGCCGGATCCTCAAAAGATTGCGGCTGTAACCAGCTTTACAGCACCGAAATCAGTGAAGCAGCTTCGGAGCTTTTTAGGACTATGCTCCTATTTTCGTCGTTTTGTGCCCAGATTCGCTGACATCGCATACCCGCTCACGTGCCTTTTGCACAAAGATGCACCGTTCAATTGGACTACTGACTGCGACTCTGCCTTCCGCCACCTCAAATTCCTTCTGACATCAGGACCTATCCTACGTCACTTCTGTCCTTCTGCCCCCATCGAGGTTCACACCGACGCTAGTGGCGTGGGCGTTGGTGCTGTGCTCATCCAGCGTCATGGCACCGATCAGCACGTGATAGCCTATGCTAGTCGTTCGTTGAGCAAGGCGGAGCGCAACTACACCGTTACTGAACAATAGTGCCTCGCAGTGGTTTTTGCAGTGCAAAGATTCCGTTCCTACCTATATGGCAATGTTTTTACCATCGTCACTGACCACCATTCGCTCTGTTGGCTCGTAAATCTTCGTGACCCTTGCGGTCGGCTCGCTCGATGGGCATTGCGGTTGCAAGAGTTTAACTTCACTGTGGCATACAAAAGCGGCCGCCAACATGCTGACGCTGACTGTCTGTCACGCTTGCCGCTTTCATGAACTGGTAGTGATGATGACAACTTTGATGACTACCTGGCGCCTATCTCGGCAACGTTTCCTGACCCTCAACTGTTCCAGACAGAACAACGCAACGATCAGACTTTGGCACCGCTCTTCTCTGCCGCTCATGATTCAAGAGATGCGCGTTTCTGCGTTCGTGCCGGCCTACTTTACAAGAAGAATTTCAACCCCGGAGGTGCACGTTTTCTCCTCGTCGTGCCGGAAAAGCTCCGCATTCCGGTTCTTGAAATGATGCACGACGATACCACGTCGGGCCACTTGGGTGTCGCCCGGACCCTTCATCGCACACAGGAACGCTTTTACTGGCCGAAAATGCGTCAAGTCATTCAGCGCTATGTAGCCAGTTGTGTCAAGTGCCAGCAGTACAAGCTCCCTACTTCCCGTCCACCTGGACCGCTGCACGCTATTGCGCCTCCGACCACACCCTTTGAGCAGGTGGGCATCGACCTCTTGGGTCCTTTTCTGCGATCTTCTAACGGTAACCGGTGGATAGTGGTATGTGTTGACCATCTCGATATTCAGAAACAGCCGCAATACCCTCAGCCACTGCTTACGAAGTATCCCTGTTTCTTCTGCGATTTCTCGTCCTGCGCCATGGCCCTCCTCGAGTTCTGATCAGTGACCGTGGGCGCCAATTTACTGCTGAAGTTATTGAAGAACTGCTTCGTCTATGCACCTGCGATTACCGTCATACAACGCCGTATCACCCGCAATCGAATGGACTTGTTGAACGGACCAACCGCACTCTGACCACTATGTTGGCGATGTACGTGGACTCTCATCACAAGAACTGGGATGAAATCCTCCCTTTTATTACATTCGCTTATAACAGTGCACAGCATGAGACTACTGGCTACAGTCCGTTTTACCTCCTGTATGCTCGAGTTCCCCGCAGTTGTCTTGATACCATCCTTCCTTTCTCCCTCCACAACGAGCCTTCTATCGCCACTACTTCATGTCGAGCCGAAGAAGCTCGCCGCGTTGCCCACCTCCGCATCCTAGACTCACAGGAACGGTCGAAGGAGCGTTATGACAACCGACGCCCACATGTTTCTTATGTGCCCGGTGATTTAGTGTTGCTGTGGACGCCGCTGCGCAAGCGTGGTTTAGCCCAAAAGCTGCTGTTTCGTTATGGCGGCTCTTTTGTCGTTTTGGAGCGCCTGAGTGACGTGAACTATGTAATTTCACGCCGCACCGAAAGTGGCCGATGCTCACGCCGGACCCAGGTGGTGCATGTCGCTCGACGAAAAAGGTTCCATCCACGGCACCTTTCTTAAACTGCTTGTCCTGGGGCTTCGTCTGCGAGGGGGGAAGTGTCACGTGCTTCGGGGCGTCAGGAAAGGAAGAAGAGGCTAGAGAGAAGACGAAGAAACGGAAGACACAGTGGTGTGTGCTGGTGCTCCTTGCGTGACTCGCAAAGCTTTAGACTACCAATAAACACCCCCGTTACGTACTGAGTACGTAACAATATATATATATATATATATATATATATATATATATATATATATATATCACCTTAGCAGTAAGCATGACTTAATTGCAGATACGTCGATGTAAACTATCCGAAAGCGTGAGGCCCGTATTGACGTTCGTAGCAATTGCCTGCGCCATCAATATACCATGGACCATAAGAAAAGACTGAAGAGTAAATGAAATTCAAAGTTCGAATAATGAACTGTGTAAAAATAAGGGTATTATCTGATACCTGTATCACACGGACAATAATTAACAGTCGTCGTCGGTCCGTTCCGGATTAGATCGCGATTGAGAATAGTTGCCGTAACTCGGGCCAACCACCTGGGATATGAGCTAACTGAATGCTCACAGGAGGAAGACGCACACGATACCCTACATACGCGATTGCGATGCGTATCGCAATCGACTGGCTCCAGATCAAATAAAACCGCCATCGCAATATTTCATAGCAGCAATATGGAACCCGGCCCGGACACGATCATTTATTCAAAACAAAGTATTGCAATCAACGTGTCAACTTTAGGTGGTTCTTTCAAATTTCCCGCCTCGCTGGATATCAGGCAGTCAATATGTGTGTTCTGCAGACCTTCTCCGGTTCAAACAGTAAAATATAGCAGACTGGACACGGCAGTATTTGTTAAACGCTTCTTTGAGCGCTATTTAGGCGTATGATTTTCTCCGCACAGTAATAGGACGGTACGATTGTCTTCAACCAAGACTGTTCTTATACGAAAAGTGCGCTCAAACCGTCAAGAGACAGGTTTCGTAGTGAAAAGCGCAGTGCCTTACTATACGGACCTATGCCGCCTATGCTGCCGAGGCCGCGAACGCGGAGCGATGGCACAATGGATGGATGGAATATAGGAGCGTCCCCTTTGAAACGGGGTGGTAGCAGTAGCTATCATGCTCATTTTTCTCCCTATATCTTATATATTTATTTAGAATGGTTAACTAAACCATCATTCTATTTATTAAATTTTTGTTCCTACAATACTAACATTGTCACTTCTCTGCTTTTAAGCCACCAATCTTCCAGTCGTTTTTTGCTAGTTTCCACCGCCGGTTTATTCACCCGGCCACTGTAATCTGTAAACACCAGAGCTTCAGGAACAGTGATTGCGCCTGCACCAACTTCCGGATGGATACCATTACATTCGAGTATAATATGGTCAATTGTTTCACTGGAGTTTCCACATACAGCACATGCGTCATCTCCATTGTTAAATTTCTTTTTCTAGCTGCGTGTTCTAAGGCACCCTGATCTAGCTTCAAAAAAGTAAGGCACTGTCTCTTGAGTTATCATAGAAATCTTCCTTCCTGATCTGCATTTTCCACTTTCGGTATAATTCAACACTCTGTTTCTTTTTCATCGAATTTATCCAATTTTTACCTTCTGTGTTTTTCACCTGTTGCTTAATGCTCTTTATTTCTCCGTCCTTGTTACTAGCATGCTTACTAGTTAGTTTCCTAGTTCTTTTCCTCCATTGTGGGTCAACGCGTTTTAGGTACCGGTATTTACTGTCCAATTTCCTCAGGCGTTCCTCATATAATATTTTACTCTGAGCTTCCCGTACTTCGAAAGATGCCCAGCCCATATCTCCCTGTACCGCCTCATTTGTAGTTTCGCCGTGGGCACCTAGTGCTAATCGTCCAACGGATCTCTGATTTGTTTCTAATGTCGACTGTACCTCTGATTTTAGGCACAAACCCGCATTTCCGAAAGTAAGTCCGGGCACCATATTTCCTTTCCAAATACCCCTCAAAACCTCATACCTATTGTATCCCCACAATGCCTTATGCTTCATTATCCCGGCATTCCTTCGCCCTTTGGCCTTAAGTGATTCCTCATGCTTTCCAATGTATGCCAATCCTTCGTTTACCCATACCCCCCGATATTTATATTCTGCTACTCTAAGTATTTCAAGGCCTTGTAGTTTAAGACCCTGATCAGTTGAGCCGCTGAAAATCATCAGACCCGACTTAACTGCGCTGAAACTGAAGCCTAAAGCGTCCCCTTCGTCTCCGCAATACTTAATTAGAATTTGCAATTCTTCGAGACTCTCAGCTAGCCGCACAATATCGTCAGCATACATCAAACCGGGGAGGCGCTGCTCTACCGCCTTTCCACCTAGTCTATATGAGAGGTTAAAACCTAGGTTACTGTCTTGTATCCTCCGTTCCAGGTTTATCATATAAAGCATGAACAGCACCGGTGATAGTGGACAGCCTTGTCTTAATCCTTTGCATACTTTGACATCCCCCGTAACTCTTATCCCTTCCCACGTAATTTCTACTTTGTTATCCCGGTATATTTCCTGTAGGAACTCTATTATCTCATACCCGATACCTTCTTCTTTTAATATGTTCCACAGGAGTTCCCTGCTTACGTTGTCGTACGCCCCGATTATGTCCAGGAAGTCCAAATACAAAGGTCTATTTTGCACTCTAGATATTTTGATGCATTGGGTAAGCAAGAACAGGCTGTCATCTAAGCGCCTACCATTTCTAAAGCCGTTCTGAAGTTCTCCGAGTATCTTGTTACTTTCAACCCATGCTTCCACCTTTAATTGCACCGCCTGCATGGCTAACCTGTACATAACAGATGTTATGGTAATCGGCCAGTAGGATTTTATGTTCACCCTGTCTCCTTTCCCTTTATAAATCAAATTCATGTTACTCTGCCGCCAGCTGTCCGGAATTTGCTTATTCGTTATGACTGTTTCCAGAACTTTTAACAACGTTTCCTTACTTTTTGGACCGAGTTCATTATTCAGCTTGATCGGAATTCCATCTATTCCTGTAGATGTGTTTTTAGGAATATTTGTTTCTGCCTTTTTCCACTTTAGAATGGTCAGTTCTAAGCTGCTTTGTATTCTGCTACCTTGTGTTGCTTCCTGATTTGCGGAGATTACCCTATCGTCGCTCTGAAACGACTCGGCTATAACTGATGTAACGTAGTTCACTGCATTATCTCCCTTTAAACAATTTCCCTCGTTATCTTGAATCCGATCCTGCTTTCTTTGATTCTTCTTCCCTAGCCAGCTTATATGGTTCCAGAATTTTCTAGCTCCGTCTCTAGAGGCATCGTGTATATCAGCCATCCAGCGATCGGTGGACTGTCTTATTTTACTTTGGACGAGGGCCTGCACTTGCAGTTTCTTTTGTCGACATGATTCCCATTTTTGGTCGATTTCCTCCTGAGATACCTGTGCTTTCTTTGCCATGCGGTATTTCCTTGAAGCAGCCCGTCGTTGTTCAATAGCTTCCCTGATTTCCTTATTCCAGCAGCTCCGTGGCTTCCTCTTTCCATTCCAGCGGTTTGCTACTTTAACCTCCTGAATTTTCCTCCTTATGAGTAGTTCTACCTGTTCATAATCCCAGTCTTCCATGGGGCTTTTCTCTATTGCTTCCTCTATGTCTGCTACTATCTGCGCTATATTATCGTCGTTTAATTTTGCGTTTACGTTTAGTCTAAGTTCCATTTCTCTTTTCATCAAGGGCCCCATCTGCAGACTAATACGTTTATGATCACTTCCCAGACTACACTCCCCTTCTTCGTCTATTTCCATATTTGTGACCTTGCTATAAATTTCCTGCGACATGAAACAATAGTCAATGGTCGTCTGCCTGTTTCAGAATTCCCACGTGATTTGGCCTTTACATTTTGTTTCTCTGTTTACTACAACTATATCGTGTCGCTCACAGAAATCTAGCATTAGCTTGCCGTTACAATCCGTGTATCTATCCAGATTGTCGATGTGGCCGTTCATGTCCCCCAGTAGAATATTGGCCCCGTTACCAAACTGGCTTATATCGTCACTGAGACATTCAACAAGATCCTTGTTTTCTTGCCTGCATTGATGTCATGTTCCTAAATAAACTACCCCTAGCGATGTCCTTATGCCGGCAATTGTTCCTGAAACCCAGATATGTTCTTTACAAGATGATTTAATTCTTTGCCAAATTGTTCCCTGGTGTATCAACATACCTACCCCTCCACCCTTTTTTTTTCCGTTCTTATTCTGTTGCACCCTTCCCAAGCTAGCCTTCTATAAACGGCGGAACTTCTAGATCCCTGAGATGAGTCTCGGAAAGAGCGTACACACCTATTTTGCCGTCTTTCAACAGCTGTTCTATCTCTAGCCATTTCGCTCTTTTTCTACCTCCTTGCATGTTTATGTAGCTGATCCTAGTGTTAAATTTCTTTTTTGTACTTTTTTTTCTCGACCTACGCTTTGCCATTTTTGGGGGCTCAGCCTCCATTATTACACTTTCTTCTGCTTCACTTCTAACTACCTCTGTGCACGGAGTCCTCGCGGACCCCCTAAAAAAGCTACAGCCCTGCCTGCCAGGCGCCAGCCGATCTCTGCTCCCACCCTTCTGTTAAAATAAATGCCATCTCGCTGAAAAGCCCTACCAAAACCTGTTTTATGTACCTCCCTGTTTACCTCAACCACTTTGAAGCGCTTTCCAGGCTTAACTTTCTTGTGTCCTGATTAACTGTCACCACGTCCTTTTCCATCTTTCCGTTGAATCCTAGCACCTCTGGTACTGTGCATACAACTATCTGCGTCTGCTGTGCTATCTCCCTGATCTCGTCAACTCCCTTAGCTAAACTTTCCACCACTCTTGCAGCGTCACCATTTAGGACATCGTTTAGCCCCGCGGTTACTATTACCATACTGCGCTCTGCGGAATTCTTCAACAGCCTATTTTTACTCTATTTTAGCACTGCCCTCATAGTTCTCCCTGGGAAGGCTTCAACCAACACTCTCTTATCACCCCTTAC
>JAJIZL010064265.1:0-17828 GCA_023969395.1 Amblyomma maculatum | reverse complement strand
ACGTCCGGAAGCTCCCGATCCACATACTGCTGCAGCCTACCTTGGAGAATTTCAACATCACCTTGCTAGCATGCGAAATAAGCGCGATCATGCGGTAGTTGGAACAATCTTTGGCACTGCCTTTCTTTGGAATGGGGATGTAAACTGACCTCCTCCAATCCTGCGGCCACTGCAGGGTTGTCCAAATCTTCTGACATATTGTATGCAGAATGTTAACAACGTCATGGTTGAGGTTTTGAAGCAACTCAGCTGGAATGCCATCAATTCCACTAGCTTTGTCCTTAGCAAGGCTGGCTAAGGCCCATTCAACTTCACTCTTCAGGATGCCCAGCTCGAGATCAGTAATCACAACCGTCTTATGTTGGGTTTGCACATTCGGGTCCTTCTTGTACAGTTCTTCTGTGTATTCCTGCCACCTCTTCTTTATCTCTGAGGCTTCAGTGAGGTCCTTGCCTCGTTTGTCCTTTATCACGCCCTGCTTAGCACAGAAGCTTCCTTTGATATCTTTGATTGTCTTATACAGAGCTCTTGTGTTCCTTAATTGGCTATTGTCCTCAACTGCTTGGCACTGTATGTTCAGGAAGGCATTCTTATCTCTCCTTGCTATTTTCTGAAAATCCGCATTGAGAACCTTGTATCTTTCTCTTTCCCCCATAACTTTAGCCATCCTCCTTTCCTCAGCTATTTGCAAAGCCTCTTCAGATAACCAGTTTGCTTTCTTGCATTTCTTTTGCTTTGGAACTACCTTAGTAGCAACTTCTTGTATTATATCACGAACATCAGTCCACATCTCTTCGGGCTCTCTGTCTTCTAGATCTAATTCTTGAAATCGATTCCTCACTTCCACAGCATATTCTAATGGAATTTGATCCAGATTATACCTGAAAGGCCTTCTAGTTTTCTGCGTTTTCCTCAATCGAAGCTTAATTTTGGCAACAAGAAGCTGATGATCGGTGCCACAATCGGCCCCAGGCCTTGTTTTTACTGCCTGTATAGCGCTTCTCCATCTCTGCCGGCAAAGAATATAATCGATCTGATTCCTGTACAGACCGTCCGGTGAAGTCCGTGTGTACAGGCTCCTCTTGTGCTGTTGAAAATGGGTACTCGCTATGGTCAGGTTGTTTTCTTGACAAAACTCTACTAGCCTCTGCCCAGCTTCATTTGGCTCGCCAAGACCGAACTTGCCTATAATTCCGGATATTTCTTCACTCCCGACCTTAGCATTCCAGTCTCCTATGAGAAAAACGACGTCTGAGGATGGGGTGCGGTCTAAAAGGCATTGTAGGTCCGCATAAAATCTCTCAACGTCAGCTTCTTCAGCAGTAGTGGTCGGTGCATAGACTTGGATAACTGTTATGTTGAAAGGGGGAAGTGGAGGTTTCCGAACGTCTGAAGCTAGCGCTCTTCCACTTTTCTGGATTTTATATCGCTGTGAGCTATTTGTGATCTCGACATCCTTCGGGATGGCGGGCGCACGACCCCTGCGCCCACCCGCCACCATCGAACAGGCTACAGCGTACTCGACGGGTCACCTTGACGTCGCGGACGTGGAGCTTCCAGACTCGGCAGATGACTCCACCGTGACAGAGATGGATTCCGACAACAGCTACACGCCTGTCCAGTCGCGCCGCCTGAAAAGAAAGCTGCGCCGAACATCAGTAATGAGTGAGACACCAAAGAAGAACGCTGAAAAGCAAGGGATCTTCTCCGTGGCCTTCGTACCAACAACGGCAACGGCGAATCTGAATGTGATAAACAGACAGCACCTGACGCAGTTTTTCGACCAGCTGGTTCCCGGTGAAGTTGACGAAGTCAGAATTAATCCCTGGAAGAATGTCCTGACCGTGGATGTCAAATCCCAGGCAACAGTGGACAAGCTGAAAGGAATTGGTGCGCTAGGCAACATGCCGGTCCGTTCCTTCCTTGCACATGGGAAAAAGACTACTGCAGGTGTAATCAGCGACGTTGACCCCGAGATAAGTGAAAGCGATCTCTGCACGCTGATCAAATCTACGGCGCGCATTGTGGATGTTCATCGATTCGGCCGCTCAAAGTGCGTTAAATTAGTCTTTGAAACTGAATCCCTCCCATCCCACGTTAAAGTGGGCTATGTGAGGCACCCAGTTCGGATGTATGTTCCAAGACCTGTTCAGTGCCACAAATGCCACAAGATCGGACATGTGAGCGCCGTTTGTCGAAACGAGGTATCCTGCCGTCGATGCGGCGGTACACATCCTCATGACGCATGCGAGACGGAGACTGTCAGGTGTTCTAACTGCTCGGGTGCCCATGAATCGACGGCTAAGGACTGTCCTAAAATTCGGGATGAAAAACGTATACTAAAAAAGATGGTAAGAGATAACTCGACTCATCAAGAAGCGGCCGCGTCTATTCGTCGTCGCAAGCACCGTTCCCGACGCCGGCACAAGGAATCGGAAGGCAAGCCTAGCCTGGATAAGTCAACTTCAGAGTTAACGTCAGCTCAGGTGCCACAACAGATTGAGTCTAATCCCGCTAAGAGTACTCTTGCTGTAATGTCGCAGACAGTGTCACATGCCAAGGATCAGACAGAGGCTGTTGTATTACCTACCGCCTCTGATGCTGAGTGGCCAGCTCTACCATCAAAGGCCAACGCCAGGCCTAATCCCAGTTTGGTTGCCACACGTACTGAAAATTCCGACAACCCCGACAGCCAGCAGGTAAAAGAAATGCTGAAACAGCTGGTTCGTTCAATGCGGGTGCTGCTCTCCAGCATCAACACGCAAACAGCAAAGTTTGCTGTTCAGTTTTTGGACGCATTCGAGCCGCTCTTGGCGGCATTGCAATAATTCACAATGGCGCAACAAACTAACCCCACCTCTGTGACGATGAACTTGCGCCGCAGTGTTGTGATGCAATGGAATGCCCGAGGCCTGCGTGGTCGGCTGAGTGACTTCCGACAGCGGGTACAGAAGTACCGCTTTCCTGTGATTGTGATCTGTGAGCCCAACATGCCGGCTGCTTTCCGCCTTTCTGGATATGTTCTGCTATGGTCTAGAGAAGCAAACGAAACAAGCAAAGTGCTGGTATGTGTACGCCAAGACATTGCGCACGTCCGCCATGCTCTGCAGCCCCACAACACGAACCACTACATTTGTTTGACGTTAACCCTGAAAGGACGAGTATGTTCTGTAATTGGCGCTTATATTCCACCGAGGGATGGCTTGGACAAATCATATCTATTTTCAACAATCCAGTGTTGTGCAGCTCCTCGTATTATTGTGGGGGACTTTAATGCTCACCACCCTCAGTGGGGTAGTGCAATAATGAGCAATAGAGGAAGAGACCTGGCAGACTTTATGCATACGCAAGATCTCGTCAATATAAACGACGGCTCACCGACGTTTCTACGCGGAACAACCTACAGCAGCTGCTTGGATGTGGCGTTTGTTTCCAGAAACCTCCATCCCTCCGTTTCTTGGTGTAGTGATGTGGAAACACATGGGAGTGATCATATACCAACGTACATATGCATCAAGTGGTTCGCACCTGCCACTTCACCTCGTGTGCAATACACAGACTGGCCCGCCTTTAGGGCAGCGGTGGAGACTTCCAGCGTGGACCTCCAGTCACCATCTCAAATAGAGGGACTCATTACTTCCTCTCTCAGTGAGAACACTCGCTATGTTAGTGTGCCGGTGTCAGTGTCCAGCATCGACGTGGAATTCGAGCGGCTTCGCGCGATCCGTCGGCGGGCTGAAAGGAAGTACAGAAGAACGAAATCCGCGCAAGATCTCGCACTTTCTCGCCGAGCTAAACGTCAAGTTTTGCGTCACCTGGAGAGGTTAGGACGACAACGTTGGAGACAGTTCTGCTCATCACTGGATCCCCGTAAGCCCCTGTCGCGTATCTGGCATGTTGCGAGAAGCTTGCGCACACCTCCGCGAGAAAGGCACCCTTTTCGTGCCCTGGCCCTTTACCAACGCCGCAATGAAGTTGACGTAGCTGAAGATTTTTGTAAAATGGTTGTGGGCACAAACCAGGCACAGTTACCAATTTCAGAGGTTTTTGCACCACCTTCGCCGAATGATCAATACGACGTGCCCTTTACAATAGCTGAATTAGACGCCGCTCTTGCTTCTTGTCGGCATTCATCTGCACCTGGTCCTGACGGGATTACTTATTCAACCTTATCGAACCTAGGCAAGGATGGTAGAACTGCACTACTTAATTATTTCAATGATATATGGGTTTCTAGTACTGTTCCTGAACACTGGAAAATTAGCCGCCTGGTTGCTCTTTTGAAGCCTGGAAAGCCTCCTCTCGAACTTACCTCATACCGGCCAGTTGCCCTAGCAAGCTGTGTTGGAAAAGTTATGGAGCGCATGGTGCTGGCAAGACTTGAGTGGTATCTAGAGAGTAATGATCTTTATCCTAATATGATGACTGGATTTCGCCGCGGACGCTCTTCCATTGACAGCGTCATCGACCTTGTGGCGACAGTAGAACACGAAAAGCGTCACCGTCGACTAGTAGCTGCTGCATTTTTAGATATAAAGGGAGCTTACGACAACGTCCTCCATGAAGCTATTCTTGATGGACTTGACGACGTGGGAGTTGGTGGCCGGCTGTACTTGTGGATTGTAAGCTATCTCAGCGGCCGTTCTGTTTACATGACTACGCCTGAAGGAGATACTACCCACTTTCAGGTCGGTCGTGGAGTTCCACAGGGAGGAGTTCTCAGCCCAACTTTATTTAACGTTGCGCTAATTGGCCTGGTGAGTGAACTGCCAACTAACATCCACATAAGTGCATATGCTGACGACATCTGCATCTGGGCCTCTGGTTCGACGCGCCCACAACTACGTGCGAGACTGCAACGAGCTGTGTCATTAACATCGATGTACTTACGGCGTCAAGGTTTATTGTTAGCGGCAGAAAAGTGTGCAGTGATCGCGTTTACGGGAAAATGTGTCAGCCGCTACCCGATTACCCTTCATGGAGTCGTAATACCATACGTCTCCAGGCACAGATTCTTGGGAGTAATTATTGACCACCGACTATCCTGGTCGAAACATATTGCTATGGTGAAGAAGAGGCTAATTAATTTTTGCCATGTACTTCGTTACATAGCTGGCATCAAATGGGGTCCAACTGAGCGCTCCTTAATACGCCTTTACGAGGCTCTGTTTGTTGGCTACATCCGGTACAGTCTCCCAGTACTCTCTAGTATGAGCATTTCCTGCTTGCGGACTTTAGAGAGCGTGCAAGCGCAGGCACTGAAAATATGCCTTGGACTGCCCAGATGCACCTCTAACAAAGGCACAATTGAAGAGGCACACGCTCGCCCAATGTCCATATACTTGTCACACGAACCACTTCGTGTATATTTACGAGCACTTACAAGACACCGTTTTCACCCACTCAGCAAGATTCTGGATGAGAGGCCGGACTGCAGTTTTACAACTGCACTCCGCTGCCATCAGTCGCAAGTACCGACAGGATATGCCCTCCCATATCATCCCACCCAACCACCATGGACGATGGATAAACCTTTTGTGCACCTTCGTGTTCCCGGAATACTAAAGAAATCAATGGTACCAATTAGTGGACTCAAACAACTTACTCTGGCACACATCTGGTCAGAATATCCCAGTTATATTCACATATACACTGATGGATCTGTGTCAGCACAGGCATCCGCTGCAGCTGTGGTCATACCAGCTCGGAAAACGACTCTGCATTTCCTTTTGGGACATACCTCTACATCAACCGCTGCCGAACTTGTAGCCATTCGAGAATCTATTCGCTATATATGTGGGGAACCACCTCAAAAATGGTGTATATTCACGGACTCGAAGACTGCATTACAAATTTTTGAAAACTTCTTACGCCACACTGCCTATCAGTCCCTGGCACTAAACATTATGGATCTCATCACATCTGCCCAGCTGCAAGGCCACGTGATAATGTTTCAATGGATCCCTGCCCACTGCGGCCTCCATGGGAATGAGCAGGCCGATGTTGAAGCGAAAAGCGCACTCATCAATGGCTTCCAAACAGCTGTGCCTTTTTCAAGAGCGGATACGACGTGTCTTCTAAAGAGTTATATGAATATTGCTACAGGAGCTTACTGGGCTCAACCAGACGCCCGACACATCCGTCTAAGAAGGCTTGATCGAACATTTAAATTTTATGTTCCGCGTGATATTCCGCGTCATCAGACATGCTTGATACATCGACTTCGTTTAAACGTGGCTTTCACGCGCAAATACTTACATTTAATTGGACAGCTGGACTCACCGGAATGTTTAACTTGTGGCATCCCAGAGACTGTGGACCATGTATTATTGGTGTGCCCAGAGTATGCGAACGAAAGAAATGTGCTAGCTGCTTCCTTGAAGCGTTTAGACAAGAGGCCTCTGTCGGAGGAACTGCTGCTGGGCGCTTAGCAGGACAAGGGGAAGGGCGTCCAGGCAGTGCGCGCTCTTTGCCGTTATTTGAGCGCCAGCGGACTTGATTCACGTTTGTAAAGCAAGCTGCTGTGTCTGTATATATATTTCATATGCCTTCTCCCACATCGTCACCCATCATGACCTTCTTTCTTCTCTCCTTCCCCTTCCCCAGTGCAGAGTAGCAGGCCAGATTTGAATTATTCGGGCCAACCTCTCTGCCTTTTCCTTTCAATAAATCCATCTATCTATCTATGTTGAAAGGGTGACCTTGGATCCGAAGTGAAATCATTCGGTCGTTTTTGGGGTTGTACCCTAGCACTGCTTTGCCCATTCTTCTGTTTACTATGAGAGCGACCCCATTCCTTCTCTTGGATTCGTGCCCACAATAAAAGACATAATGGTCGCCGGAGTTAAATTCTGCCATTCCGGTCCACTTGAGCTCGCTGATACCCAAGATATCAATGTTCAATCTGTCCATTTCTCGCTTGACGACATCCAGTTTACCTTGCGTCATGGATCTTACATTCCATTGTGGGGGTGGCAAAGGTCCCGAATTCGAGTGACCGCGGGGGCGGCGGCTTGGAGTCTGATGAACCTTCGTGAGATCCGTGTTTATCGCGTAGATGCAGGCAGGTCGGGAAGCATAAACCTCACACGGCTACACCAAATATGCAACAGTTGTTATACAGAAGCACACAAAATGCAGAAGCGCAGAACTTCTGCAGCGAGAGAGCTTGCAGCGACTGAACGAGCGCACTAAGAGCGGGCCTACATTTCAACACCCTCTACTCACAACGCATATGTCCTTTCTTCTTCTAAACCTAACACACGTGTCAATATTTAGACGAAAAGAAAAATAAGTGAATCGTGTCTACGGCAGGGCAAGAGCCGCCATTCTTCTGTGCTCCAGTCGAGTGCGCTAACCTTTACCTCACGCCGAATTCCTGGGAATGAGTCCATAACTTTCCTTGTTTAGCATAAGGACAACCCGCTGTGGGTAAGGACAACAGCGGGTTGGGTAGCAGAAAAGAAATGTAAGCGGTGGCAGCACTGACGTCATATCGTCGTCACATTATCTGAAAACGAATAAGATATCAAAGCAAAAGTGTAGGCTACATCTTTACAAAACAATGCCAAATAGAGCTTTCCCTCTAAGGTTCAAGCCACCTATATTTTTTCTTTTTTTCAGTACGGAGCTGTGTGCCGAGGCTTGAAATTTGTCTCAGAATAACTTGGGCTTCCATTGCTGCTCCGAATTTATAAAAAGCACGCCAAAAATAAAACAACGCGAGTATGCAAAGCGTGCAGGCAGAGCGCCGAAACCGCACCGCCGCATACCGAAACAACACTGGCTACAACACAACAACACAATGGATAGGTAGGCTTTGACTCCCATCATGTATGTTGTATATATTTTTACTGTCTTCGTAATAAACATACGCTGGAATGTTTGAAAAAAAAAAAGAAAAAAAAACCTACCTCTAATTTCAGACATATAACCGCAATTCATGTTAGACAGCTTCCGAGATTCCTGGGGATCATAGCGCTAGTACATACGAAAATGGTCTGTGCGACGATACTTGCATTTCAGTTATTGCCTTTTTCTACCTTAGAACACATTTGTTTCCAACTGGAGTGGTCTTTTAGTGATTAAGAGCTTGCAGTGTATCAATACGAACCAGCTTCACTTTCTGTTCAGTGTCCCTTAAACAAAAATTATTTTCCTAAAAGGCACTAGAATACAGTGCTGTTTGGCGATGCTGAAACACTACGGAGGCCGTCATAACACAACAAAATCCTCCCTTGTCACCAGCTAACTTCCATCGGCCATCTTCCAGATCACCAGTCAGATCATCTACGAAGTTCTCCAGAGGATAGTCAGGAACCTGACCGAGCCCTGATTAATCGGCAGAGTGTCACTTCTATACTAGAGTTCCTTTCAATACTCCAAGAAAGTCATGGTATTCCAACAGAAGGTGGCTTTGCGACAAAAGCGGTCCCTAACAGCGTCACTATCGATTAGGGAGGCGCGGGCGGTGGACTGCGCTCATCGCGTGTAGAGTGGCTGCGGCAGAACTTGCTCATGAAGCCCAGCCATTATTTAGTATTTTTTTAATATCACGTGAATTGAGGCGGAGGTCCTGTATCGGCCATAGCTCGGTAATCACATCCTGCTTGACACTTGTGTGGAGAATGCAGTGCCGGCAATGCCTCGATTCGCTCGTTATACCAGCGATCATCTGGCTGCTGCGTTTAGACTTCTCAGGCCTAATTGTGTAATTGAAACAGTAATCGAACGCTAGCTGTGGTCGTTAAACTACAATATAAAGAAGACCGCATTGCAGCGGGTGATAAGGCAAAGGCCGCTTTAGCAGACAGCAGTCACTGAATTTATGCTGTGCTCGTGTCACTCGACTGGTTTTGATGGATACGACTGCATGTTTAACATTGCGTTGCGTTATGGTGTGATACGTTGTCCACTAGCCGGAGCGAGGTTTTAATTGGAGTTCTACTACGTGGCTAAGTTCCTGCAGCTTTAGCTGACGAACGTGTGGAAACGACATCCTGGCTGTTTCTGTGCGCAGCCCACAACATTTACCTTTCGGTAGCAGAGTGCATTATATCACTCGTTCGCTTTTTGAGCTTATAAATGGAGTATTTCCTTACGACATGAACCGACTAGCCCAACATCACATTTTACTTCAAATGGAGTATATATATAGACTAGGACAAGAAGAGCGCTTACGTGCGTCGGCACCGCGTCTGTTCCATGAGGTCGGAGGTCTTGCAAGGGTGCAGCTGGAAGTAGGGCACGCCGTGGATGGGGTGTTCCTGCGTCGAGAGCCGTCATTAGCAACTGAAGTGCCTCGTGGCGGCAGCTTTTCCTACCTGCTGCGTGACGGTGGTCCAGCGAAGCTCTCTCAGCTGTTCCTGCAGACAGTCGGGCATCAGGGACCATACCTCGCTCAACGGGAGCAGGCTGCCGTCTGCGAGAGCGGTGAGGATTCACGAGACCTTTACTACGTCATTCTTTTCCTTACTGCTTGTGGCTACTGCGCAGATGCAAACTCTGTTAGGCTTTGGTCGAGCAAGCACACTTTAAGCCGTACCGCGGCATACTTTCGAGAATGACAATGAAGCTTGGGCCCTGCCGTAAACAACCAGGCTAATCTGGGCGGTTAGGTAGGAGGCATACCTCTAACACTTATGGGATTTCACCCTCACTCTAAAGCCACAGTGGCGAGATGTCAATGCGTGATAAAACGCTGAATCACCCGATCACCAGAGGGTGCCATCCTGGATGCGTTTACTCGCATGTAACAAGGGGCTCGGAATCATTCCGATTTTTTTTTAGGAAAAAGGGGTCGCATATGGCATCGTTTTGGGGGAAAATGTCAGTAACAAAATGAGCGAAGCCTAATTTCCTTTTCAGGAAATTGAGTTTCAAGTTCAACACCACCAACCAGAGCAAGGAGTGTCCACACTATTGCTATTCAATATGCTTGTGGGTCCCCTTTATCACCATGAGGCCATGCTGGCAGTGGTACATAGTAAACATGGCAGCCTGGTGCAAACAGCTGATTATACCGCTAGTTCCTGATTTACACACGTCCTCTAAAGTTAAGGTAAAGAATCGGCAATGCGAAAAGTAAAGACGCAGTATACCGTACTAATGGGAGACTTCAATGCCAAGGTAAAGAAAAAGCAGGCAGGAGACCAGCAGTAGGTGACTATGGCATTGATTCTAGGAATAGCAGGGGGGAGTTACTAGTTGAATTTGCAGAGCGTAATAACTTAAGAATCATGAATACTTTCTTCAGCAAACGGAAGAACCGGAAATGGACATGGAAAGGTCCTAACGGGGACACTAAAAATGAAATTGACTTTATACTGTGTTCAACCCCCATCATTATGCAAGAAGTAGAGGTAATCGGGAAAGTGCGATGCAGTGACCACAGGATGGTGAGGTACCGAATTAGCCTGAATCTGAAGAAGGAACGCAACAGATTAGTAAGAAAGAAATCCATGATCGAATTAGCAGTGAGGGGGAGGGCAGAAGAGTTCAGGATCTTGCTACAGAATAGATATTCAGCTCTAACCGAGGATGGCGACATTACCCTAGAAGCAGTGAACAATAATTTCAGAGATATTATTACTGAGTGCGCTGTAGAGGTAGGCGGTAGGATAATTAGAGAGGATGCCGGTAAGCTGTCTAAGGAGACGAAAGATTTGATTGAGAAACGGCAGAGTATGAAAGCTTCCAATTCAACAGACCAGATAGAATTGGCCGAGATATCAAAGCTAATCAATAAACGCAAAGTGGCCGATATAAGGAAGTATAACATGGAGAAAATTGAGCATGCTGTAAAGAAAGGGGGAAGCCTTAAAGCGGTGAAAAAGAAATTGGGCATGGGCAAAATCAGATGTATGCGCTAAGGGACAAGGCAGGCAACATCATCACGAATATGGACAAAGTAGTCAAAATAGCCGAGGAATTCTATACTGATCTCTACAGTAGCCAACGTAGTCAGGACCGTAATGAGATTGGCGGTAGGGAAGAACAGTCAGACGTTCCACCAGTGCCGGAGGACGAGGTCAAGAAAGCAATAGAAACTATGCAAAGGGGGAAAGCAGCTAGAGAGTATCAGATAACTAAAGATTTGTTGAAGGAAGGGGGGGGGGGGGATATCGTGCTAGAAAAACTGGCCACCCTGTATACGCAGTGCCTGGTGTCATCGACGATACCGGAACCATGGAAGAATGTAAATATTATCCTCATTCATAAGAAAGGGGACGCTAAGGACCTTAAAAATTACAGACCAATCAGCTTACTGTCTGTTACGTATAAGGTATTTACTAAGGTAATCGGTAATAGAATCAGGACAACCTTAGACTGCAATCAAGCAAAGGATCAAGCAGGTTTTCGTAAACGGTACTCTACTATCGATCGTATCCATACCATCAACCAGGCGAGAGAAAAATGCTCGGATTATAACCAGCCCTTATATATAGCATTCATTGATTACGAAAAAGCATTTGACTCAGTAGAAACCTCGGCGGTGATGCAGGCATTGCGAAATCAGGGGTAGACGAGCCGTACGTGAAAATGCAGGAAGATATATACAGTGGCTGCACATCAACCATAGTTCTACATAAAGAAAGTAACAAAATTCCCATAGAAAAAGGTGTTAGGCAAGGAGACACGATCTCCCGAGTGCTATTCACAGCTTGTTTAGAGGAAGTATTCAGAGACTTGGAATGGGAGCAGTTAGGGATAAGAGTAGATGGAGAATACCTGAATAATCTGTGATTTGCTGATGACATTGCCTTGCTAAGTAACTCGGGGAATTAACTGCAAATAATGATTTATGACCTAGACAAGAAAAATAGAAAGGTAGGCTAGAAAATCAATATGCAGAAGACTAAGGTAATGTTCAACAGCCCCGGGAATGAACAGCAGTTTACGTTAGGTAGCGAAGCACTGCAAGTAGTAGGCGAATATATCTACTTAGGACAGGTAGTAACCGCAGATCCGGACCATGAAAAGGAAATAACAAGATGGATAAGATTGGGATGGAACACATTTGGCAAGCACTCGCAGATTATGACTAGCAGCTTACCGATATCGCTCAAGAGGAAAGTATGCAACAGTTCATATTACCTACTCTCACCTATGGGGCTGAAACGTGGAGGCTAACCAAGAGAGTTCTACTTAAGTTGAGGACAACGCAGAGGGATATGGAACGAAAAATGGCAGGGGTAACGTTAAGAGATAGGAATTGTACAGAGTGGGCCAGAGAAATGACTCAAGTTACTGACATTCTAGTGGAAATCAAGAAGAAGAAATGGGCATTGGCAGGACATGTAGTGCGAAAAGAGGATAACCGATGGTCGCTTAGGGTAACAAACTGGATTCCAAGGGAAGGAAAGCGTAGCAGGGGGCGGCAGAAAGTTAGGTGGGCGGATGAGTTAAGAAGTTCGCAGGGGTCAAGTGGATGCAGATAGCACGGAACCGGGTTAATTGGAGAAGTATGGGAGAGGCCTTCGCCCTGCAGTGGGTATTGTCAAGGCTGATGATGATGATGATGATGCCATTGTCCAGCGTGCGCGGAGAGAGGTGATTGTGGTCACTCAAGGCAACGGCTCCGCAGTGATAGAGCTCGAAAGGAGAGCTGCCCAGCTATAAAAAAAAATTATGAAGGCCACTGTTTAGGCAAGCTTGTCTTTCGGCCGTTCCCAGGCAGCACTAAAACTTAATAAAGTAGTAGAAGAGTGTTTAGTAAGCTACGTGCATATAGCCAAACATTTGTATGACATAAAAATATTAATACAAAATTAAAAAATAATTATACTAATGTTGACTTTTAAATGCTATTATAATTCATAAATGAACAAATGATGACTATGTTGTATTTAACCACTATTCCAATTCACAAATACACGTTGTTTTCATATACGGTTATTCCAAGGAAAATGTCCCAGACCTTAAAAATTAAAAAAAAAAAAAGTTGGCGTGTTGGAAAATGTTTGAAGTGTCTTTCGTCGAAGTTTTTTTTTTTTTTTCCAAGAAAAAAAAATAGTTCGTTATCGCTATCTGGAGTTCCCGCGAAGAAATAAAGTTGGTCTGAAAATGCTCAAATCATGTTTCAAACAAGATGCAATGACAAATATAACTTTTCACTTGCCTGCCTTGTTCTTTCATGTGACTTTGAGAATAAAATAATATAAATATTTTCGAATTTTCATGGGCCATTAAGAATGCAGATATGTGGCGTTTTAGGAAGTTCTTACAGTAAACTCAGTAATGTTTCAGTCGAAACGTTCTTGCGTTTTGTCAGGTTGCTATTCCTAATGTTAAACGTAATTTACACTTGTTGAACGCAGCGAATCCAAAAAAAAATATGCATCAAACTTCGCCAAAATGTACTTTGTCTTTATGTTGAGGCCTGTAATAACAGAATAATTAGTCACTGATATCCACTATAGCCATACCGCTACAGAGTAAAGTTGTACAGATTTCTCAGAAGCTTCGTAGTTAAAGAACCATTAGTCCTCGTCCACGGATCGAACCCGGGACCACCACCTTTCTGGGATAGTCGCTCTACCAACTGAGCTAGCTAGGACGGTCAGCAGAACAGATGGTAGGGCGAGAGCGAATTTATCGATACCTCGAAGAGGGAATGGTTTGGCTTGGTTTGTGGGATTTAACGTCCCAAAGCGACTCAGGCTATGGGAGACGCCGTAGTAGAGCAATCCGGAAATTTCGACCCCCTGGGGTCTTTAGCGTGCATTGACATCGCACAGCAAACGGACGACATGCTTTTCGCTTCTATCGAAAGGCGGCCGCCGAGGCCGGGATTCGATCCGCACCCTTGGGAACTGTAGTCGAGCGCCGTAACCACTGCGCCGCCCCGGCGGGGCCGAAATGGCAGTGGTGTTGGTCGAATATTTAGAGGAATCCCCCAAGGTGGAGTAGATTTGTAATAAAGGAGTAAAGACTCATTGCCATTACCCACTTTGTTGAGGCCTGTATTTGGAATCAAGGCCACCCAGAAAAAAAAAAAAAAACAGTTGGAATGGCTCAATATGCTCATCAGCATCTTAGCTTTTAATCTAGCAGATTTATGCGAGTGGATTTTGTTCGATCGGAGAAATTACTTTCTGAAGCCCATAACCCCCACAGCGGCAGGAATTGGCGAACTGTGAATTTACGGCAAAACACGTATGTGTCATTGCATATATGTTTCTGTATCTTGTTTCACGCATATGGCATACCTGTTTTCGACCACCTTTGCTTCGTCGCAGAAAATTTAAACAGCGCTTACGTCAGCAAGAATTTTTTTTTTAACAAAAAATATTTTGATGAAAGACCTTCTCCCAAATGCCAATACGAACATTTTTTAGAAGAATTGGCGGTAATCGCTTTTGGGGTCTGGCAGGGACATTTCGCCAAATGAAGATTATATATAATCTTTGCATGTTACTGCGGCGTTCTAGTCAGAACCAGAAAACAAACAACGAAAACATACTTCAAGCCTTCAGTCCCAGCCCTTCTCATCACTGTTTTGTCTAGTAAATACGCTCTTTAACACTAAAAGTTATTTGAAACTAAACCTATGAGACAATGCCTGCCCTTTGTTTATGATTCATTCGCCTCTATCACTCATTTGGTCACGCCTCAAGGATGGTCATAAAATATATGAATTTGTTCAGATATAGTTGCATGTTGCGCTGTATTGCGGAGCTCTAGTGCTTTCTTTATTGCTGGTGTGTGCAAAGCGTTCAAGTTGTGTACGTCACCATTGGTGGAGCTGCATGCTCACGCAGAGTTGCTTTATCATTTTCAAAAAAATTTACATTATGCTGCATACATGTAGATTATGTCATTTAAATGGTTATATCAACATTATTTCAATTTTATTTCTAAAGTTGGAAGAAAGCTGAATAACTTAATTCCCTTAAAGGGCCCGAGAAACGCCAGCTACTTTCTGGTAAAATTCTAATGCAAGAAATCCATAGAGGTGGCCTGTGTGAGTACATTTGAAATCTTTGCGTGCAGCCGATAATTTCAGTTATATATTTTATTTAAATTTAATTACGCCGACCGTTCGCAACCGATAGAGCCGAAAAATCTCCACGCGCAAGCCTCCTCACTGACATCAGTGGGGCTCTTGGGCGCGCCTAATCATTGGATGCTTCCAAGTCATGCCGGTGGGACGTGGCGTGGGTGGGGAGCCGTCGAAATTTCTTTTCTTTATTTTTTCTTGCGCACCGGCGTAAACTGAACTGAGGGGAGAGAGAAGGCGCATCATTTTCGATCACTAATATGTCCGGTGCTATTAAAGCTAGCCTAAAGAATTTTAAGCTAATGAGAGGCTAACGAAAAGGGTTTTACTTAGGTTGAGGACAACGCAGTGGGCTATGGAACGAAAAATGGTAGGGGTAACATTATGAGATAGGAAGCGTGCAGAGTGGGTCAGAGAAATAACTCATGCTACTGACATTCTAGCGGAAATCAAGAATAAGAATTGGGCATGGGCGGGACATGTAGTGCGAAGAGAGGATAACCGATGGTCGCTGAGGGTAACAAACTGGATTTCAAAGGAAGGAAAGCGTAGCAGGGGCCGGCAGAAAGTTAGGTGGGCGGATGAGGTTAAGAAGTTCGCAGGGGTCAAGTGGATGCAGCTTGAACAGAACCGGGTTAGTTGGAGAAATATATGGGAGAGGCCTTCGCCCTGCAGTGGGTATAGTCAGGCTGATGATGATGATGAAATAATTTTGCACTGCAGAGAGGATTGATGGGGTACTTACCGTTAGTGCGCGTGTTATAATGCTAGTAAGTAGGTTTTTATGGGCCCTTTAATGTTTCCAAAAATGACGCTAAAACATCAAATTAACGTTCGACTGAAACAAAAATTTATCATTACTGTAGCATTCGATGCTACAAGGGTGTAGCAGGTGTGTGCTGTTTCTTTCGTCTTAAGGAAATACAGCCTGTTCCACAATTACACGCACCCCGTAAAATAATTCGCTCAGCTAACCCGAAAATTAATTAAATGAAATTTACCGCATCCGTTCGGAGCACTTGCCTGATTCAGCGAGGAACTCGAACGGTCACGTCGTTTGATGTACTAACAAGCCACAAACATTTATCGCGAAGCATAAGCAAAAGCCTTGATTTGTAGTGCAGTTTTGGCCATATGGTTACAGTGATCAGTTGAGTGTCTCGAAGTCGTCCGCAAAACAATTCCTCCCGCTTTCCACCCTTCCCCGAATCTCTCTGGCGGAGTTACTACAAACTAGATGGCGCCACTATGTCCACTGCTGGCACATTCAACAGTGGCCTGTTCTGTTGCCCCTCGCCGCAGGCGTGGAGAATATGCAACTTCTCATCGAATTAGGTTAGTGTCGCAAAAAGATAAGGCATAAAAAATTGTTATGATGGGGATGGGGGAGGGGGCACTAAGCAGTAACAGCATGAAGCATTAATCCTTGGCAATGCATCGCGCGAAGACGACGCCAGCGCCTGTTGTTGCCGCTGGTGCACACCGCACGAAGCGATATGGGACTCAGCGACAGAGCGGCCTGTTTTCAGCTTTGCTCTGTTACCGCCGTACCTGGTCATTAAACATCATGAAGCACAAAAAAAAAAAAAAAAGCACTGATGAAAATTCTCGTAACTGCACGTTTCTCACAGCGCAGTGGTGCGCTACCACACTGGGATGCAGACTTGCCTTGCAAGCAGTGACTTTCTCCCGCTCCTTTCGAAAATTAACATCTAGTCACACTAGCCCTCCTTTTCCTTTATTACCGTGCCCAGCTTTTACCGAACTGACTCGATGCGTTCATATATGCACAGATCAGACGACGAAGTGAGCGTGTGAAGGTTCTTTGCTCAATCCGGGCTAGAAAAACAAACTTCAATTTTAGAAGTGTACTTCAATTCGACGATTGCACGACATGAAGATAACTATGTTGTGCAAAAACGAGGAATT
Source organism: Amblyomma maculatum (assembly GCA_023969395.1). NCBI lineage: Eukaryota > Metazoa > Arthropoda > Arachnida > Ixodida > Ixodidae > Amblyomma > Amblyomma maculatum. The sequence continues at coordinate 898 of JAJIZL010064265.1, read as the reverse complement.
TGTATTGTTTCCTGTATCACGCCAGTGCTGTGCAAAACCTTTTTAGCAAAATTTGTCTCGATGCTACAAGGCTCTCTTCAAGACGCACGTGTTGTAAGGGTTTTTAGATATGTTGACGATTTTTTAGTAATAATGAGCTTACCCGAAACTGACCAGCTTACCCTTCTGGCAGACCAGATTTTCAATTTTCTAGCACCTGTTCTAAGAACTTGGATTTTAAAAATGAGATTCCTTTTACAAGACCATTAATTAGTCCTTTATTTAGAATTGACTTTTTTACCCAACTGACACGTGTGCTAGAAATATGCGCCCGGAGCTGAAAAGGCGCTTTTACCGTATGAATCGGCACATTCTAAGTGAAGCGCAGCATTGCAAACTTGAGTTTCTTGAATGCCTTAGAGAACAGTCGCCCTCATGTGATGCAGCAAAGTCTGGCAGAGCAGGTTGAACGGCTAAGATGTTCTGGGTTTCCTCCCTCGGTTTCGCTGGCGGTGGGGGAATCCTTGGGGAAAAAACTGAAGTTATCTTCAAAGGCTGCAAGTCCAGTAGAAGTCGAAAGAAGAAAGATTGAAGTCCCTTACTTCCACAAGACGTCACATGTGCTGAAAAACTGGCTCAGAAGTTCGGTGTCACACTGGTATTTTATGCCCCTTGTAAACTGCCACGTTTGTGCGCCCAAATCTACGAAGACCAACGGAAAACTGGTGTTGGTAAAACAAAACGCCATACTATGTTCGCTACATGTACAGCGGGCGTGATTTGTGATTTATTCACTTCCATTGTCATGCGGAGAAATCTACACATCACTGCATTCTCAGTTTGCTAAGTTTGCTGGTTTTAAACATAAACCATAGCGCTTGCGATTGCGCAGACATGCAGGTGTAATATTTTAACAGGA